>MCJB01048241.1:178469-196208 GCA_002018475.1 Nicotiana obtusifolia | reverse complement strand
GGGGGGGGTTATTCGGATCGTTATATAGAAAAAGAGTGATCAATTTCGAGCCGTTGGATCATCTGAGATCAACGGCTCGGATGAGCCACTTACTTAAATGGTTTCGTTTGGTTTTAGGGGAGGGGGGACTGGTTTTTGGGCTGATCCGGATAATTTTAATCGGGCTCGGTTAATTACCAGCCCAGTCCAATTTTCTCTTCTCCTTTGTTTTTATTTTCAACTTCTTTTGTTTTTAATTTTCTCTTTTATTTTTTTAAAAACTAAAAATCTTAATAAAAAATCTTAAATTTCCTAAAATGTGAAATTAAACTAAATAAATAGTTATAAAAATTGTAAATAACACTTAATTCTAGGAATTAAAGATTAAAGATTAAAAAGATTGTAAAAATGACTATTTTTTATGATTTTCTAATTTAAAAAAACAAATAATTACTAATTTAATCCTAACAATGTAAAACAAGTCCTAAATGAGATGCATGATATTTTTGCATTTTCATGATTTAATCAATTAAAAATTAAAAACACAAGAAAAATATAAATAATTTAAAATCTAATAGGATTCCTAAAAAATGAATAGTAATTTAAAAGCTATTTTTGATTTTATGGGAGCATTTTGGGTATGGCAAAAATCACGTGCTCACAGCTGCCCCTCTATGCTCGGAGGCACGAAAAGTTTTCAGGCAAAGATAATATGAGCAATTCTACGGTATTTTTGCCTATCCGAAACTCCATGAGAAGCATTTTTGAAAAGAGTCTGACCGAATCTTACTTCAAAGGTTACCTACATATCCTTGGCTACAAAGGAATCAAGTAAGTGTAGTTCGGGAAGTATTGGTAACTGGGACTACCAGGAAGCTATGACTTTCACTGTTGCTGCTGCTGTTACTGCTTGCTACGTTCTTTATTACACCGAAAATAAAAAGCTAAGCTAGCTACGTCTGTCAGCTATGAGTTACAAAATTCCTATCTACAAATCTCTTGAAGCTTGATCTTGAGTCTTAGCTGGTTTTCGAGGTAGACTCCGATCTGAATCTTGATGCTCGTCAACTGTAGGTGCTGGTTCTTTCCTCAACTTTTGAATCAAAGTGGGACATGCAAATCTTATGACTTCCGTCAAATTTTGTCCTTGTTTATTGCAGCATTTGAACTTGCTCCCTTTTGTTCTTTTCTTTTCTTTATTCTGGATTGAGATTCATTCTTTTGGTTATCTCGACCCTGTGTCTCGAAGGAAAACCTGCTCAGACACCAAACCAAATCAAATGAACAAAATTATCCTACCCTAGTTCCATTAGGAAGAATTTGTAAGTTATTTGTAACTAAAAGATAAACTATTTCTCTATTGAAACAGTGAAATAAAGGAGGGATTGCCAGGTTATGCTGGGAAGCAGACCGAGTTATGCTGGAAAAATAAAAGTTCCCGAGTTATGCCGAGGATGTTATTGGTCGATTCTACTGGGGAAGAGAAAAGAGTTCCTCGGTTATGCAGGGAGTCCACGAGTTATGCCGGGGAGTCCACGGGTTATGCCGGGGATAACATAAAACCAAATGTCTTTGGGTTATGCCAAAGAGATCCATGGGTTATGCCAGGGAGTCCACGGGTCATGCCGGGGAAAAGGAAAAATAAAGGTCTTTGGGTTATGCCAAAGAGGTCCACGGGCTATGCCGGGGATGAATAAAAAACTAAGTCTTTGGGTTATGCCAAAGAGGTCCACGGGTTATGCCGGGGATTAAAAATAAACTCAGTCTTTGGGTTATGCCAAAGAGGTCCACGGGTTATGCCGAGGAGGTCCACGGGTTATGCCGGGGATAAAGGTCTTTGGGTTATGCCAAAGAGGTCCACGGGTTATGCCATGGATAAAAGAAAAACAAAGATCTTCGGGTTATGCCAAAGAGGTCCAGGGGTTATGCCGGGGAGGTCCACAGGTTATGCTAGGGATAAAGGTCTTTGGGTTATGCCAAAGAGGTCCGCGGGTTATGCAAGGGATAAAAGAAAAATGAAGGTCTTTGGGTTATTCCAAAGAAGTCCACGGGTTATGCCGGGGAGGTCCACTAGTTATGCCAGGGATAAAAGAAAAATAAAGGTCTTTGGGTTATGCCAAAGAGGTCCACAAGTTATGCCGGGGATAAAAACAAAGATCTTTGGGTTATGCCAAAGAAGTCCACGGGTTAAGCCAGGGAAAAAAGAAAAACAAAGACCTTTGGGTTATGCCAAAGAGGTCCACGGGTTATGCCGGGGATAAAGGTCTTTGGGTTATGCCAAAGAGGTCCGCGGGTTATGCCGGGGATAAAAGAAAAATAAAGGTCTTTGGGTTATGCAGGGGAGGTCTACGGGTTATGCCGGGGATAAAGAAAAACAAAGGTCTTGGTTTATGCCAAAGGGGTCCATGGGTTATGCCGGGGATAAAAACAAAGATCTTTGGGTTATGCCCAAGAAGTCCACGGGTTATGTCGGGGACAAAAGAAAAACAAAGATCTTTGGGTTATGCCAAAGAGATCCACGGGTTATACCGGGGAGGTCCACGGGTTATGCCGAGGATAAAACAAAGATCTTTGGGTTATGCCAAAGAGGTCCAAGGGTTATGCCGGGGATAAAAGAAAAACAAAGGTCTTTGGTTTTTCTTTCCTTCTTTTCTTTTTTCTTTTTTTTTTTTGTAAAAAAATAATGCAGGAAAGAGTTAGAAAGAGACTTCACTCTGATTATTGCTGCAAAGCTGTTTTTAGCCTTTGTGCAGTTTCCTTCTGGTTACACCTGCTTCTTGCAAGGTTGCTTTGGATTGCACCAATTTCCTATTTTCAAATAAAGAGCAATTATTAGTTTGAAACGGTGATTGGTTTTGTCGCCTTGATGATTCTGATCACTCGATCCCAGCCCAACTTTGGTGAGAACTTCCGCTTCTTGCTTGGTTTTCTGGAGATTGATCTCTTTCTTGAACCGAAGGACTCATCTTTCTTAAATTTATTGTGACGGCTTACCCGTATGGGGCTTTGGTCTTTTCACTTTTCTTACCTCTAGGGGCTTCTGCCTTTGGATTTCTTTTCATTTTTCACAACTTTGGGTTTCAGAGCATCAACCATCATGGCCAGTCGGGGTCGACTTGGTGCATTGACTGAGGCTGGTACTTTCCTTGGATTTGACTTTTATTAAGCGGGACCTTGTAAAACCAACCCTGCCACCTTTTCTTTGTATTTAGTTTCAGAAATAGCGTTAGACCGACAGGGATTCAAATAAAAGTAAACAAAGGGCAAAAGAATGAGTTTAGAGAAGTGTCCCTTTTGGGGAAGGAAGAAGGACTTATCTGGGGTGCATGCAGGCTTCACATAGGCATGACATGCTTCTTGGACTGGATACCCGGTCTACGCAACTATCCAACTTCTCATAAACCCATCACGCTCCGTGTTCTGAAACTGAGAAATCCTTGCTAGGACTCTTTCAGTACCAATAGTGGAGAGGATTCCTTCTTTTCTATCAACGGCGCCCTTTGCGGGTTTTCGCCAATTGACCTCTCTCATTTCTCTTCTTACCGTCGCCTTGCAGTGCTCTTCGCGAGTTTTCACTAACAAGACTCTCTCATTTTCAGTTTCTCTGCTTACATCGCCTTACGGTGCCCTTGTGGGTTTTCACCAATAAGACTCTCTCATTTTATTTCTCTCATTTTGAATGCGTTCTCTGATTTTGGAAACCTTTCATCGATTGATCGAAAGGACTTGGACAGGATTTGGTAAAGAGAGTTTTGATTGGATTACAACTTTGGAACATTTCAGGAGAAACAAAGTCGAACCGTTATAACATCTGCCCCAGTTTCACTTTGGGGAAACTTGGAATTTTATTTTGGTGTGACTGAACCTCAGGGAGAGGCTGCCTACGTATCCTCTCGGAATCAAGTCAGACGTAGTTCAGACTACATTTGTTTTTGTTTTTGTTTTTTCTTTTTTTTTTCTTTTTCTTTTTCTTTTCTTTTTTTTTTCAATTAAACTTTCCAGTGATGCTTTCGAGTTCCAAGGAGGGTGATCAAAGAAGAATAACCGGCTCAAAGGGTTAGGAAAGGATTAGAGTGTTTGGGGTAGCGAGAATAAAAGCCTTCGTCATCCCAATCGGTTAATGTTATCATTGCATAAAGATTACACATAGTACCTTTTGACTGCATCCGCATTCACTGCTGCTTCGGGATCATTTCCTTCAATGTCTCCCAAGTACAGGGCTCCTCTTGGCAATATCTTTCTGATGATATATAGGCCTTTCCAATTAGGAGCAAATTTTCCTTTGCTTCCTGATGATGGGGAATAATATGCCTTAAAACGAGTTGCCCCACTTCAAAATTTCTGGGCCGTACTTTCTTGTTGTAGGCACGGGCCATTCTTTGTTGGTACAACTGCCCGTGGCAGACTGCGGCCATCCGCTTTTCATCGATCAGGGTAAACTATTCCAGGCGGGTTTTGACCCACTCACTATCTTCAATTTCAGCTTCAACAATGATCCGTAGGGAAGGAATTTCAACTTCCGCAGGTATCACGGCTTTAGTGCCATAAACTAAAAGATATGGGGTTGCTCCAATTGATGTGCGCACAGTAGTGCAGTACCCCAACAATGCAAACAACAACTTTTCATGTCACTGCCTGGAACTTTGAATCATTTTCCTCAAAATCTTTTTGATGTTCTTGTTTGCTGCTTCCACAGCACCATTGGCTTTAGGCAGATATGGAGCAGAGTTCCTATGCGTTATCTTGAATTATTCGCATATTTCTCTCATAAAATGACTATTCAGGTTTGCAGCATTATCTGTGATGATAATCGCAGGGATACCAAAACGGCATATAAGATTGGAACGTACGAAATCCACCACAGCTTTCTTGGTTATAGATTTGAGGGTGATTGCTTCAACCCATTTGGTGAATATGAATCTATGCCCCTTTGAGGCTTTCGGCTCGATCGGCCGGATGACGTCCATGCCCCAGGCAATAAATGGCCAAGGTGATGACATGGGATGTAGTTCTGTAGGAGGTGCATGAATCGAATCGCCGTGCACCTGACACTGATGACATTTTCCAACAAAAATGAAACAGACTTTCTCCATGGTCTTCCAGTAATAGCCCGCTCGGAGGATTTTCTTTGCCAAGACATGCCCGTTCATGTGGGGTCTGCACACTCCTGCATGCACTTCATGCATGATTTTTCCAGCCTCTTCGGCATCCACGCATCTTAACAGGTTGAGATCCGGGGTCCTTTTGTATAGGATATTACCGCTTAAAAAGAAACCACTTGCCTGTCGTCCGATGGTTCTCTTTTGGTCTCCGCTATCTTGATCCAGGTATTCTTTAGTTTTTAGGAACCTCTTGATGTCATGATAACATGGTTGAACACTTGGTTCTGCTTCAACCGTATTAACATAACCATGCCTTTCACGGATTTGGATCTCTAAAGGATCAATGTGGGCATTGCCTGGGTAGGGCAGCATCGACGCTAAAGTAGCAAGTGCATCAGCTAATTCGTTGTGGCAAAGCAGGATGTACCTGAAATCTATTGATTCAAATCGTCTGCTCAGATCTTCCACATGTTGCCTATATAGAATGAGCTTGACATCTCGGGTCTCCCATTCTCCTTGAGTTTGTCGGATAATTAGATCCGAGTCTCCCATGATTAATAATTTTTTGACATCTTGGGCAATTGCCATGTTCATACCCATAATGCAGGCTTCATACTCGACGGTGTTGTTTGTGCAAAAAAATCGAAGCCTAGCTACGGTCGGATAGTGCTTGCTATCAGGTGAGATCAAGATTGCCCCAATCCTAACACCTTTTGCATTTACTGCTCTATCGAAGAACATTTTCCAAGTGTTGGTGTCTTCAGATATTGCCTCAATTGAATTTGCCTCCTCGTCTGGGAAGTAGGTGTTCAAAGGTTGATACTCGTCATCGACCGGATTTTCAGCTAGATGGTCAGCTAATGCCTGGGCTTTCATTGCCGTGCGAGTGACATAGACTATATCAAATTTAGTGAGCATGATATGCCATTTTGCTAACCTCCCAGTGGGCATTGGCTTCTGGAATATGTACTTTAAAGGATCCAACCTGGTTATGAGGTAGGTGGTGTATGCTTGCAAATAATGCCTCAGCTTCTGGGCAACCCAAGTTAAAGCGCAGCAAGTTCTTTCTAGCAAGGTGTACTTGGCTTCATAACTGGTGAATTTCTTGCTCAGATAGTAAATGGCCTGTTCTTTCATTCCGGTCACATCATGTTGCCCAAGGATACAGCCGAAAGAATTTTCTAGGACAGTCAGATACAAGAACAGAGGTCTCCCTGGCTCAGGTTGGACCAACACTGGCGGATTCGAAAGATACATTTTGATATTTTCAAAAGCCTCTTGGCATTCGTCCGTCCATTTGATGGCCGCATCTTTCTTTAACAACCTGAATATGGTTTCACATGTGCAAATTAACTGAGCAATGAACCGGCTGATATAATTCAATCTTCCCAACAAACTCATGACGTCTGTCTTGGTTTTCGGATGGGGTAGATCCCGAATAGACTTTGTCTTGGTTGGATCTAGCTCAATGCCTCTTCGATTAACTATGAATCCCAAGAGCTTACCGGATGGGACTCCAAAGGCACATTTGGCTGGGTTCAGCTTCAAATCGTATTTGTGCAGCCGCTCGAAGAATTTTCTTAAATCTCAAACATGATCCTCCTTAGTCTTAGATTTGATGATTACATCATCCACGTACACCTTTATTTCTTGATGCATCATGTCATGGAAAATGGTGGTCATGGCCCTCAAGTAGATTGCCCCGGCATTCTTCAATCTGAATGGCATGACCCTGTAACAATATGTGCCCCAAGGTGTGGTGAAGGCTGTCTTTTCAGTGTCTTCTTCATCCATTAACACTTGGTGATATCCCGCGTAACAGTCCACGAAGGATTGTATCTCATGTTTGGCACAATTATCAGCCAGGATATGGATGTTTGGCAAAGGGAAGTTGTCCTTGGGACGTGCTTTGTTTAAATCTCTGTAGTCCACACACACTCGGGTTTTCCCGTCTTTCTTTGGCACTGGGACTACATTGGCTAGTCACGTGGTGTATTGAACTACCCAGATCACTCTTGCTTTCAGCTGTTTTGTGACCTCTTCTTTGATCTTATCACTGATATCAGTTTTAAACTTTCTTTGCTTTTGCTGAACAGGGGATAATCAAGGTACGTCGGCAATTTAGGAACCACCATATCAACACTGAGTCCTGGCATATCATCGTATGACCGAGCAAATACATCTTTGAACTCAAACAAGAGTTGGATTAACGCATCTCGAGTTTTTTCATCCGTGTGAATGCTTATCTTGGTTTCCCTGATTTCTTTATAACTACCCAAATTAACCAGCTCAGTGTCATTTAAGTTTGGCTTAGGTTTATTCTCAAATTATTCAAATTCTAGGTTTATTTCCTTAAAAGCCTCTTCTTCATTATATTTCGGTTCTTGGTTCGCATTATTAGAATTGAAAAGAAGAAAAAGAAAATAAAATAACAAAATCAGAAGAGAGGAATGATGAAATAATGATTTCATTTCATTGAATTTTGATGATAACAGGGTTTACACTTGGAACTAAAGACAAGAAACAAAAGATAGGAAAGCTTAAACAAAACATCCGAGTTACACCCTGGAATAACTCGTGATGCAGAAAAGGTGGCAAGACAGATCTACCGGGACTCCCGCCTGATTGGGAGTGGCGTAGCCTTCCAATTTTACAGCTTGGCATTAGATCCCATGTACAGCACCTCAGGGGGGCTTGAGCCTTCCCCCTGCTGAACCATGTGAGTTTCATACAACATCTGTTTCATAGCCCCACAAATTTCTTCAATTTCCTCGGCCGTAAAGGCTTCATCTTCCTCCTCGTCACTGTATTTAGGCTTGAAGAATGTTTTGTGCAGAGGCGAGATCGGCTTGGTCAAGACCCACCCATCATTCTTCCTTTTCTTTGCCTATTTGAAATCGGCTGGCGTGGGTCGAAAGCCTAACCCGAAGAAACCCTCCTGGCAGTCGAGGTGATAGGCTCAGCTGTTCTTTGTAGTGATCTCCCGAGCCCTTTCCCAGGTTGGTAGCCATGTCTGATCATTTCTTTGGCTACCATGATTGATGCGTTTGATAGGAAGGATTAAGGGCAAGGGTTTCCCTCTTCACACTGGTCTGCGACCACAATTTTAAAAGCTTGGTAGGTTATATGTTCACTTCCTTCCTTTGCTTCAAGGCATGGGACTAATGAATCGCGATAAATTGATTGTTCGTCCTCTCCATGAACCACAATCTCCTGGTTTTCATATTCAAATTTAACCATCTGGTGGGGAGTGGAGGGCACGGCTCCTGCCGCATGGATCTACGATCGTCGCAAGAGAAAATTATAGGAAGTATCCATATCTAGAACCTGAAAGGTTACTTCGAAGTCGACCGGACCAATAGTCAGGACCAGGTCAATTTCTCCAATAGTATCCCTCTTCAAGCCATCGAAAGCACGTACGCACACATCATTAGGTTTGATTTTCTTGGTGCAGATTTCCATGCGCTGTAGGGTTGAGAGCGGGCAAATATCTACCCCAGAACCTCCATCTAGCATGACTCTTTTTACATAATACCCTTCACATTTGACTGTTAGATGAAGGGCTTTATTGTGAGCTGCCCTTTCCGGGGGCAGATCATTTTTGCTGAAGGAAACTTGATAGGTTGCAAAGAATCTTTATGCCATCCTTTCCGGTTGTTCTACCGTAGTTTCAATAGGCACATATGCTTCATTGAGGGTTTTGATTAGAACCTTTTGATGCTCAGCTGAGCTCATTAACACAGATAGAAGAGAGACTTGATCGGGAGACTTTCGAAGTTGATCAATTACTTCGTAGTCTACCATTTCCATCTTTTGGAAGAATGCCTCCGCTTCTTCGGGGCTTACCCGTTTCTTGGATGGGAATCGTTTCTTTGTAGCATTATTTACTTCCCCCAAATTGAGATACCTCTCATCCCGGTTTTCTTCATGGATTTCCCCCGAAATTTCTTTGCCCTTGTATGTCACTACCGTCTTGCTGTAGTTCCATGGCACGGCAATTGGGTCTGTCATGGGCCTTTGTGGCGCGTGACCAATAACCACGGGCTCATTCAGCCTTGGTGGACATATCGGTCTCCGAACCACATAGGTCCCCTTTTGCACATACACTTGAGCTTTTTTGCTTGTTTAATTCGAATCTCTTGGGGGGACTTAATGTCCTTTCTTCTTTCTTGCGCCCTCAGGGGACATAAATAACAGCATCTTTGGAAGGCATTGCTCCAGTTTCCACTTTTACCTTCTCTTCCACCTTCTGAGGAATAGTTTCGCTCTTCTTCTCTGTTCTATCCTGTTTTGGGACAACTTTTGGCTTTGTTTCTATATCGGCTATGGCGACGATAGCTTTCAAGGCTGGGTCAAATTCCTTGTTTTTACAGATCATTCCAATAACCGGCCCATTGTTGTGAGCCGGTAGCGAATTATTGGTTACATTGGGGATATCCTCATCCCTCAGCACTACTCTTTTTTGTACAATTAAATCTTCCACCGCTCTTTTAATGCCCAACAATTTTCCGTATCATTCCCTTCTGCCCAAGAGTGATATGCATATCGGGTGACCCGTTAATAGGAGGGTGACTGTAGGTTTGCCTATTTCGGGGAACAGGCTGAAGCAGACCCATTTGAACTATCTTCAGGAACAAACTTGAATATGACTCAACAACGGGGGTAAAGTTTATTTTCCTTGGCGTCTCTCGGGCACGAAAGTTATTTTGTGGAGGTCGGGGATTATAGTAGGCTTGGTACGAAGGTTGATTTCTGGAAGGTGGAGCTCTATTTTGATTAAACTGTTGTTGGGGCCTGCCGTATAGCTGGGCATTCATCACTGCATATGGTGAAGGAGCATAGGCTATGTTTTGGTGAGGGTAATAGTGTTGTGGGGCCCTTCCAGAGAAAAGAGGTCTGGGTGGACGGGGCTTTCTTGTACTTGAAGCAGCCATTGACGATTCTTCTTTCTTCTTTCGATTAGCTAACCCTCCAGACCCACCTTGAATGGCTTGGGAGGTAGATCTGATTGCAGATTGGCTCAAAATCTGCCCTATTTTTAGACCGTTCTCAACCATTTCTCCGATTTTTTTGGCCTGAACAAACAGCTTTCCCATCGCTGACATCATATTTTGATAATAACCAGCTTCTTGTGCCTGAAGGAAGACCATGACCATTTCAACTTCGTCCATGGGAGGTTTCACCCTCGACGCCTGCTCAAGCCATTTGACGGCGTACTCCCTGAAGCTTTCGGAGGCTTTCTTTTTTAAGTTTGCTAAGGAATTTCTGTCCAGTGCAATGACAATATTGTACTGGAACTGCCAGACAAAATCTCTTGCCAAATCATCCCAAGTATGCCAACGGGATATTTCCTGGTCCATGTATCATTCGGAAGCGATACCGACCAAGCTCTCCCAAAAATAAGCCATGAGAAGCTCTTCTTTTCCTCCCGCTCCTCTCAACTGATTGCAATACTTTTTGAGATGGGTGATGGGATCTCCATGCCCATCATATTTCTCAAACTTCGGGGTTTTGAAACCCAACGGTAGATGCACATGAGGAAACATACACAGATCAGCGTACGATACACTTTTTTGTCCACTCAAACCTTGTATGTTCTTGAGACTTTGCTCGAGACTTCTCATATTTCTAGCAATCTCATCCTGTTCAGGAGTTTTTACATTTCTCTCCTGCCCTGAAGTAAACTCGTATATGTGCATTTGAGAATAAGTCGTTGCAGCAAACTAGATTAATCTATCGGGAAAGGCTGTGCTTGATATATAAAAGGGGAAGGATTGAAGCTCGGCCGGGGCAGGGCAGGTTGTGTCGTGGATGAGCAAGGTGGTGCAGTAAATATGTTTGACACTGCACCAGAAATTGACGCCTGGAGGCGATCCTCAGAGGGTGTTCCCACAAAATTAGCAGTGATGGTAGGATAACCCAAGGGGTAGCTTATCAGGATGTTGGAAGTCCCACTGGCCCTGGGAAAGAGTTCGAGAAATCCGGGAATTGCATTTGGTGGTTCCTTTCCGTTTGTCCAGGCATCCCACATTTCCATCATGCGAAGACGCAATAATCTGTTATCTTCGGCAGCTGCTGATTCTGGAACCAAGATGCCTGAGATTGGATTTTCTTCTGCAACAGGAACTGTCGGCAAGGTTATCTCAGAAGCAATTTCAATACTTCCTTTTGATCTTGTGAAGTATGGATGAGACGCCAGGTTACCACAAAACCAGTCACCTTACTTGTAAAAACCTATACTTAACAGCAAACCGGTTAGTTTGGAGCAAATAACATATAGGTAATCGCATGTTGTGGTGTGATGCATCTAAGCAGTTAAATGTGTTTCTATATGTTTCACAACGGTTGCATGTTTCATCCCGGCTTTGCCTACTTCCCTCAAAAGTTCTTTTTCTTTTTCACTTTTCGGTGTTCACTCTTTTCTTTCCATCCCGTTCTTGCTCTCTTTTTTTCGTTGATCATCATTTTTGCTTTGTTTTTTTTTAATGGGAATTGCATAATTCTAGAGGAATAAATGTAAAAATAAAGAAACAATTTTTGGGAAATTTTGATTTCCATTAACGAAATTCTTTTATTGCAGACTCAAAAGAAAAACTACAACAGACTCGAAACAATTCTTGAAATAACAACTGGAATACAGATTTAATAAATTCAAAATCAAGAATACATTAATGCTTCAGTTCCTGGGACCCGTGGGACATCGTTCAGTCTTGTCACGAGCCTCTGTGTAAGATCCCGTTGGAGCCGCTCCAAATCACTCATAATCTGGCGGACAAATATCATTACCGCGGCAAAGAGGTGGTTTGGGTCATATCTTCGCATGCTTGGCATTTTGCGATAATGTGTTCGGCAATAACTCTGAACTTTTCTGGGACAATACCCTTCTCTTGAAGCAGGCGCCCTATTTGTTGATCTCGGGCTTTTAGCACCTGAATGTCATGACGGCTCTGACTCTGTAGCTATTGTAGATCATGCTCCATTCGGGCCATCAGATTGTAGCAGTGCTCCCTATCAGCTTGAAAATTTCAGGCATGTTTGTCTCTCTCATTTTCAAGATTAGCTATCTTTCTCGTCAAATCGATGATTGTCCCTTCATATCTTCTTTTTATTTGCCGAACAAATTGTGCACCCCCTTCTTCGTTATTTTCCAATTGTTCTCTAATTTTTTCTTGATTTGCCTTGAATTTTTCTAGATTGTCTTGACATTCCAGCACTTTCTTTCTCAAACTGCTGATAAGCTTCCCATCCGCTTGGCTTCTTTCCTGATTTCTGGTGGCTATTTTCATTTGCTGGATTTGAGCTTTGAGGGCTTCATTTTCTTGAGTTAGTTTTTTCTTTTCACCCTCATCTGTAGCGGCTTGCAAACCATTCTCGAAATGAATATCCCTGACTCGCCTTTCTAGTTTGCTTATGACAGCCCGATATTCATTTTCTTTGGCCAACAAATCCCACTGAGCTTGTCACTCTTCGATGAATTCTTGAAGGTGGAGTCTTTTGGCCGGTCGTCTGGACTCGATTTCTTTTTTGTACCAAGCAAGATAGCCAGGTGAGACTTCACCTCGAGACATGTCACGAACACAAGTATTTGCTGGCAGGTATTGGCATTCACTTCAAATCTGACGAACCACCTTTTCAAGGAACTGTCCATCAGCGCTAATCTCAATTGCATGACGGCTGAGGTCTTCATCTTTGGGCACCATTTGGCACCTCCCCAATTGTCTCAAGACCCGATATGGCGCATAGGGCTGGATACTTTTAAGACCCATCAGGAGAAAGTGAAGCCCAGTAGCTGGCATATATATGATTTCGTCAACAGGAAAATAGCCGAGCGTCCATTTTATTTGCTCCGCAGTAATGGAACGGATATGGGATATCCACTTTGTAACCCCTTTAGGCATGCTAAAACCTTCAAGCCTTGCATGGAATTTCGCGATGCAACTCTTTTCTGTCGATGCGTACCTCATGTATCGAGGACGCCGACATAAATGCTTAACCATCCATATTTGTAACAGAAAGTTGCACCTCTCAAAAAAAATTTCCTCTGACCTTACAGGTTGTGAGAGCTCGTAAGATTTCGGATACTATCATGAGCGCAAGGATGCTTTTGGCCTGAGTGAGCAAAGCATTGACAACCCCAACTATCCGGCTATCAATGTTTTCGTCTTTTCTGGGGAACACTAGGAGGCTCAGAAACACTACCATGAAAGCGAAGCACCTGTGCTCTTCCCATTTTAATTGGATTCCTTTACAGCAGGTTCTGGTTTCCGGGTTGTTAAAGCCCCCTATATGACCGTACCACTGATAGATGAATTACAGAGTAGAAAAGCCGTCTGCCAGATCCGGGTTTTGGACCCCCTACTTATTTTCAACATGTCTAGGAATTTATGATGAGTGACGACTCTTGGAGCAACCAAATACACATGCCTCAACGGAGTTTCATTTTTTCCGATATACCCGGTTATTTCTTCCAAGGTGGGTGTAAGCTCAAAGTCCGAAAAATAAAAAATATTATGGGCTGTGTCCCAGAATGTTACCAAGGCCTTTATGATATCGCCTCTGGGCCTGATCATTAGCAAGTCGGTGAGACCCCCCAAATATAATTTGACCGTATTTTGCCCTGATTCACCCAAATCTTTCCACCACATGTGCAGCTCCAAAGGAATCTTAGTTAATATCTCCATTGATAATTTTGATTCGTGCTCGTTCTGCACATTTTAATTAAGGTAATTAATTTAAAACCGGTGAATTTTCAAAAAAGAGTCGATCTTGCACACATTTAAATAAACGGCTACTTTTGCAAATACGGCCCTTCAGCACTTCAAAAGGGAAGATTTTAGGGATGTACTTGCTAGGTAGCCAGAATTGAAATAGATGGTCGTTTTTGCAAAAACACCCTTCCGGCGTCCTTTTGGAGATATTTGGGCTATTTATGCAAAGACGACACTACCTAACCACTTTCATTTTTATTTTTCGAAATTCCCTAAAATAAATACTTAAAAGATGAAAAGGGGATTTCTGGATTTTTTTTTTGAATTATTATTATTATTATTATTATTATTATTATTTTGGAATTTTGAAAAGTAAATATAAAAATTCGTTGCCTTTAATTCATAGGATTTAAAAAACCAATAAAGAAAGTATTCTTTGAGTCTTTGAAAAGAAAAAATACATTTTTTTAATTTTTTTTTATAACTTTTATTTTATTTTATAAAAGATTATTTAGAAAGTAAGCAAATATGTTTGAGTTCTTGCATACAAAAGAAAGAACGTATTTTCGATTTTCTCATTTATTTAGAAAGACATTTTTGAGCCTTCAAAAGTAAGAAAGGGAATATTTAGACTTTTCCCTTTTTATTCATTTTAGAAGACAAAAAATTTCAATATTCTTTTCGATTTTTTTTTTTTTGTTTTTTCATTTATTTACAAAAGAAAGAATAATATATTTAATCTTTCAAAAGAAACAAAATATTTTGGACTCCGATTTAAAAAAAAAATCATGTTTCAATTTTTTTCTTTTTCTTTTTTTTTGATTTTTGTTTGACCCCTTTTTTTTTACATTTCTTTTTTTTTTTTTTAAATTTGAAATCAATTTTTCTTTTCGTTTTCTATATTTACTTTCTTTTTAAAATATTTCGACAGAGTTTCGACTTATTTTGGACACCAAGTTTTTTGTGCAATCGACTCTCAATTTTCTCATACCTCAACTTTACTTTCTTTTCTCTTTCAATTTTATTCTAACAGCCGGTCAACACGCAAGTCGATGTAAATAAATGCACAAGTAGCACGTAAATGATGCATCAAGATGGCACGTAAAAGATGCATCTGTATTGAGTCCCCAAAGTCAAATGCATATGATGCAAATAAACGTTACTACTAGGGATCCGGCCTGAGGTTATGTTATCCTAAGCTGAAAACCTGGGTATTTGTTCTAGACCTGTGCACCCGAGCGGACAACTCGAGCCGAGGAAGGGGTTAGGTACAGGGTACCAAAAGGCCACCCGGCTTTGTAACTTGTCCGGCCTCTTCTTTATTAAGGTATGACACTAACAGAATAGGGAGTCATGACCAGTGTGCACATCCCCGAAGATGAGAAGAGAAGGGTTCGGAACAGTTTTATATACAGTTCAAATAATATCAAAGCGGTAAAAGCGGTATTTAGCACATTAGGCTCAACATGTAACAAAAATCAGACAATAATAAAGCCAAACATAACAGTTATTCTACGCTCGAATTCTTGAACCCTGAACCAGAGATTCTGTGTTCGATCCCCAGCAGAGTCGCCAGAGCTGTCACACCTCCTTTGTACACCTCCAAGGAGTATATAAGGGAGTTTTTCCAATTAGAGTGACATTATTCGAAATGAGATTATTTATTTATTTACTTCAGATTCGCCACTTGGAATATTTTGATTGGTGTTCCAAGTTACCGATTTATTTTTTAATCCCAAATCGAGGAAAATTTTGACTTTCTTTGTGAAGTCTGCGAACCAGAAATTTTAAGTAAGGAATTCTGTTAACATGAGGGAAGGTGTTAGGCACCCTCGGATTCTGTGTTTCTAGCGCGGTCGCTTAACTATTATGATCGGCTTATCTGATTTTAAAACACGTTTATAGCCTTTGGTATATTTTATATTTAACCGCTTTTATAATCGTTGGAGAATTGCAACATTAAGTAAAATATTTCATGAACCACGTCACATAAATGCACCCGTAATCCGTAACATATTTTAATTTAACATTGAGATTTGGATTTGGGTCACATAAATGCGCACCCGAGTTTAGGAAATTGAGTTATTAAAGTAACGTGCCTAAAGCAACTACGCGTTTTTAACTCTTCGAGGGCAATGAAATTCTCTGAATAGCAGACCTCGGTTTTTTAAGGATTTTAATATTGACTAATGAGGGTCATGCACTTTGAAATTTTATTTGGGCGTGGCGCACCTCAAATTGTTTGAACACTTTTCTTATTTGAAGTTATTAAAATCGAGTTACCTAAAAGGCACCCTCGAACTTAGCATTGTTACTATGTCACGGGAACCGTACCCATAGTCACAATGTTTGTTAATCGTGCATAAAAGCAAGCTACGAAAATTTAAGGCATTTAAGACTTGATTAATTAGATTTGTATTTAACAATTAAGAGAGCCATAGATGATCATTGCTAATTACATGATTCACCTCTATTAATTAAGGAATTTTTATATCTAAAGTTGTTAGCACTAAATCTATTTGTTTAATGCTATCTGGAAGTCCGCATGTAAACAATCAAATAGTGTATTTGGTTTCTACACTGAACAACGGCCTGCTTGGGCTCCCACTGTTTTTAATTGCAGGCCCATAACAGGCCCCTCAGAATAAAGTCGTAAATTCAATTACGAATATAGCCACTAATTTCAGAAATGGCCCTACAGACTGCAATCAAAGTAGATTTCAGATTTGGGCCAGGATACCACTTAAATGGGCCAACTCAAAGGCAGGCCCAATACCACCCTCAAACAAAGATGCGCTTTGAGAACTGGGCTACAAATGTAGCCCAAACATAACAAATAGTGCAATTTTGACATATGCTCGTTTTGCATGGACTTCAACAGATTTGATACCATTCATACAATCATAAGTAAGAAGAAATTAATTACAAAATCTCAGTCAATTTTGAATATATTAACATCATAACTATGAATGAACCGATTGAATACAAAGCTGATATACTGAACTATTACAGAACTTCATGCTTCCATCTTTGAACTTACAAAAATAACTACCCAAATTCCAACATAACATATTAATAGTGACTAATAACCTCTTTCTTGCTCCTTCTTCAAATTTCAGTTTTAACTAATCAGAACAGGAAGAGATGAGATAAACACTGTTTCAAACTTTAATTTAAATCAAAAATGTTAATCCCAATTCTGTTTTTGGTCGAATAAACACTGGTTTTCAGCACATTAGGTATTCTATATTACAACCGTAGCACCCTTAGAATGTTTTAGTAGTATGACTAACTACCAGTAACTACAGGATCATTTTACAAATAATTTCAGTTAAGTTTTAACTAAACTACAACCAGTAGGAAAGCTGAAACTAATAGTGAAGCAAAAGCAAGATAAGAAACAATCATAGTCATAAAGGATCCCAAATATATGATGTAACAATAAGTTGGATTTCATTACAAGACCAGTGAAAATTTCTAAACAGTCACTAATATATGATTCATTAACACTGATCAGTCCAAGTATACAACATCCAGGATTTCAGAAATTGACAGGAAGAGAAATGCAAGCAAATTGAACCATTAAACAGGTTAACCATATGAAGCATAAGCAGTAAACAATTTGATTTAATTCATAATTTTAATTTAAAATTACAGGGGTACTTGAACATACCTATATGGCAGTAAATAAATCCTAGCTAATTGATAGCAAATAGCAGCAAGCCAACTGCAATCACAGCTCGATCCACTTCGAAAATCAGAAATGCAAAAAAAGGCTTTAGCAAGCACTCAAAAATCTACTGTCTTTTAGAACTTTTTAGTTTTCTTCTCGAAACAGTGATGGTATCAGTGCAGTCGAGTCAGTCTAGGAGTGTGTGGGAGTAATGATGCCATCTATGAGTGATAGTGTATAAGTAAAAACTAGTGAATGAGAGTCCTTTTTTTTTTTT
>MCJB01048241.1:0-177303 GCA_002018475.1 Nicotiana obtusifolia | reverse complement strand
CAGCTATATAGGAGAAGAGTGATCAGTTCCGAGCCTTTGGATCATCTGAGATCAGCGGCTCAGATGAGCCACTTACCAAAACAATGTCGTTTGGTTTTGGGGGAGGGGGGACTGGTTTTTGGGCTGATCCGGTTAATTTCAATTGGGCTCGGTTAATTACCAGCCCAGTCCAATTTTCTCTTCTCCTTTGTTTTCAACTTCTTTTGTTTTTAATTTTCTCTTTTATTTTTTAAAAAACTAAAAATCTTAATTAAAAATCCTAAACTACCTAAAATGTGAAATTAAACTAAATAAATAGTTATAAAAATTGTAATAACAGTTAACTCTAGGAATTAAAGATTAAAGATTAAAGAGATTGTAAAAATGACTATTTTTCATGATTTTCTAATTTTATAAAATAATAATTACTAATTTAATCTTAACAATGTAAAAAAAAGTCCTAAATGAGATGCATGATATTTTTATATTTTTATGATTTAATTAATTAAAAATTAAACACAAAAGAAAAATATAAGTAATTTAAAATCTAATAGGATTACTAAAAAATGAATAATAATTAAAAAGCTATTTTTTATTTTATGGGAGCATTTCGGTTACGAAAAAAATCACGTGCTCATAAGGGTTTTGTGGTTCCTTGGTAAAGAAAAGAAAGTGTGCAAACTTGTAAAGTCGCTTTATGGAGTTAAACAAGCACCCAAACAATGGCATGCTAAATTTGACCAAACCAAGTTGGCAAATGGCTTTAAAATCAATGAGTATGATAAATGTGTTTACATTAAAAACACTCCAGGCCACAAAGTCATTGTTTGTTTATATCTTGATGACATGCTGATAATGAGCAAAGATATAGTAGATATAAATGCTACAAAGCGGATGCTGGCTAGCAAATTTTTACATGAAAAACTTAGGAGTTGCTGATATAATCTTACGAATTAGAATTCATAGAACTCCACAAGGTTTAGCATCATCACAGTCTCACTACATAGAGAAAATACTTGACAAGTTCAAGTACTTGGATTTCAAGATTGTCAGAACTCCAATTGATGTGAGTTACGCACTTCAAAAGAATGAAGGTGAGAGTAAATCACAAGGGGACTATGCGAGAGTGTTGGGAAGTCTGATGTATATCATGAAATGTACATGACCAGATATCGCATGTGCTATTAGCAAACTGAGTCGGTTTACAAGTAATTCCAATCACACACATTGGATGACAATGAAACGAGTTTTGAGTTATCTGAAACATACTCAAGACTATGCTTTGCATTATAATAAATATCCCGAAGTGATTGAGGGATATAGTGATGCAAATTGGATCACTGGATCCTCTGAAGTTAAATCCTCGAATGGATATGTTTTCACAATAGGGAGTGGAGTAGTCTCTTGGAAATCATCCAAACAGACTTGCATCGCCCATTCCACCATGGAATCTGAATTCATAGCTTTAGACAAGGCCGGTGAAGAAGCTGAATGGCTTCAGAATTTCCTAGAAGATATTCCATTCTGGCCCAAATCTTTGGCTCCTATATGTATACATTGTGACAGTCAAGCAGCAATAGGTAGGGCAAGGAGCGTAATGTATAACGGAAAATCTCGTCACATACGACGGAGACACAATACCGTTAGACAACTCCTCTCTAGTGGCGTTATCACGATTGACTATGTAAAGTCAGGAGATAACGTAGCGGATCCGCTTACAAAAGGCTGGTCTAGAGAGGGAGTTAGTAGATCATCAATCGGAATGAGGTTAAGGCCGAGGACAAGTCATCATGGCGGTAACTCTACCTAGCATACTGGAGATACCAAGAGCTAGGTTCAATGAGATCAAACAAAGTTGTGACTGACGGTTCAACATTGTCAAATAACTCAACCCATTCTCGGATGAAGACAATGTTCAGCAATAAGGATAAAACTTTATGACTTGTTAATGAGTTGATAAAGCATTGAGGTTTTTTAATGATTATCTAAATATGACAGTGTATGTCCAGATAATGTGGCTATAGGAACACATGTTTAGAAATCACTTATGTGAGTGTTAAGTGTAAGCCGCTTTAAAGGGGAATGACAGTGAAGGCCCATTCTCTATGTTCTCATGAAACCAGGCAGTGTTCATGGCTGAAACGAACATAATCATGAGAACCATAAATGGTTGAGGGTTGATCGAGTGACTTTTGTTGTCTAGGTATACAACAAAGTTCAACGGTTCAAAGATATCAAATCTACCGATTGATCGAGTATATCCAATATAAGTTCACTACAAAAAGTTCAAAGGAAAACCTACTTATCCATATATAGTCAATCTTCGCTTGTATATCACACTCGTCCGCGCATTCTTTTATATTATGGCCATTCCCCATTCATGTGGGGGATTGGTTTTGATATTGGTGAATGGGAAATAATGGGAAGAAAAGTGAAGGGAATGTAAAAGGTCCCTTTTGCTTTGGTTAAAGCATTTGTCCCACATAGGAAAAAGAAAGAAAAAGAGAGGTGTATATATTACATTACACCTTCTCTAGTTGCTAAAAGGGTTGGAGGGGAAAGGACCCCTCGCGCCGTCGTCGTCGCTCGCTCGGCTCGGCTTCGGCTTCGGCTTCGGCTTCGGATTTGACAAAGATTGATTGATTATCTTTTTAGCCAAATTTTTTCTTAATTATTTAATAAACAGGAAACCATCCAACGCGGATCGACCCTGACCCCTGCGCAACCTGCCACTTGTGACCGACCCGGTCCGTTTTTCCTCTTCCCAGAATTTTTTCGAATTTCCCTCCAAAATCCTGGTGATTGATCTGAATTGTTGCAAACATTTAAAATCAGTACCTCCCAACAGCTATAAATTCCAGATTTTTTCATTACACCTTCTCTAGTTGCTAAAAGGGTTGGACGGGAAGGACCCCTCGCGCCGTCGCTCGCTCGCTCGCTCGGCTCGGCTTCGACTTTGGTTTCGGCATCGGCTTTGGATTTGGATTTGGATTTGGATTTGACAAAGATCGATTGATTGATTATCTTTTTGGTCAAACTTTTTTTAATTATTTAATTAATTAATTATTTAATAAATAGGCAACCATCCAACGCGGATCGACCCTGACCCGTGCGCAACCTGCCACTTGTGACTGACCTGGTCCGTTTTTCCTCTTCCCAGAATTTTTTCGAATTTTCCTCCAAAATCCTGGTTATTGATCTAAATTGTTGCAAACATTCAAAATCAGTACCTCCAACAGCTATAAATTCCAGATTTTTTCTAGAGTTCATAACGAATTTTTCTGCAAACTAACTTTCTCAAAAATTCTCTTCTTTATTCTGTGTGATATACTACTGTTGAGTGGTTCACCGCTACCGGAATTTGGACTACTACTATTCTGGTAAGATAATCGTTCTATCCACGGAGGGGATATTCCATCAACCTCGAGTACTTTGAGAGGAATAATTTCCTTAAGGACACACTTTGAACTAAGTGGACTCAATTATATTCTGAAATTATTTCTACACTGCTTTTGTTCATTCTCCACTTTCTGCAGTTTACTGTTTCTACACTGTTTTTACTAAGTGTTTGGCAGATTGTGTTTAAACGTTATTTAAACTTATACATATTTTTTTTAATAACAGTTTCATGATATCATGCACCAGCAATATGAAGAATAAACTTGTAATATTATAAAGAAAATTATGATACGGGGTAAAATTATTATATAAAAAGGTAGGGTAAATGGTAAAATAAAATATTTTAATAATAATGAAGGGTGAGATGAGAGAAAAATACGAGATAACAATACGACCACACCAAGTCGGTCGTTATATAAGTGATACATTTTGTTGTTACGTAACGACAGATTTAACCATATGATACAATAAAATTTAAGTAACAATCAAAATAAATATCGTATTTAAAGTAACAATACGATACAAGACAATAGGTAACAACCATCCAAACAAGCTTAGATAACATTTTATTTTTGGTAGTTCCTCCTATTTTTGTCAACGAAGGTTTTTGGACAGACAATTTAGGAATTATTTTGATACGAATAGTTTCGGATAGTACTTGGACTTCCCTAAATGCTCTTAATCTAAAATTTACTGTAGTAAACGTACATTAATCTGTCGTCTGTAACCACAAAAAAAGAAACGTAATAGCATTAATATGAGATTAGTGCGACGGTACTAAATAGTGGAGTTACTAATATAAATAATAATGAGATTAATATGAGGGGCTTGCCGTAAAGTTAGTCTTTTGCAACATTTTGTGAATATACAGAAAGTAAAGTCATATTATTACATCTCATATAGTCATTGTTTTTATTTTCCTTATTTTTAGCATATTGTTGTTAATACATTGTAAATCCTCTTATATAGTCTGAGTAAAAGATATAAAGTTGTACGTAATGACAAGCTAGTAATTCAAAAGGATATTAGGTTAATGGTAGCTTCAAGGAAAATGATATTAAGCAGGACACAAGTTTAATTCACCAATAATTAGCTTTTTAAATTATCATGGTTTATATGATTAACAAATATCCATGAATTTAATCCAACGAACAAATCACGTAACAATCGTGAGCCTCATATGAGAATGTACCTTTGTACGACCCTTCACTTCTATTAAATATACATATAAATCATTTAAGGTTCTTAGATAGTGATAACATTTGTTTAATGAAAAATTTGACCTAGAAAGCATATATAATTAGTGAATTATTATGAAACAATCATCCAATATATTAATCTCAATCACTATGTTGCTCATGAGTCATCAGAGATCCCTTTCTTACGCTTTGGACACATGGTTCATTCAGTGGCGGAGCCATAATTTTCATTAAGGAAAATTAAAATATTACCAAGAAGTCAAGAGATGTTATTATATAGTATATATACATTTTTTTTAAAAAAAATTACTGAGCTATACAGTATAATTTTTCGACGAAGGAGTGTCGGTTGACACTCATAGGGTGCATGTGGCTCCGCCACTGGGTCCATCTAGATGTTCCTCGCAAAAAATAACTATAAAGTACTAATACAAATGGAAATAAACGAAAAAAAAAGAATATAACACTGGCCTGTATTTGTTTGTAAAAATAAGGAAATTTAAGTGTGGTATTTTTTTTTTGAACAAAAATTGGAAATGATTTCTCTATTGACATTTGGTTGAAAAAAGAATTAACGACATCTTTTCCAGTTTTTGCAAATTACTTCGACTTTTTGTTCGTCCAAGTGTAGCTTAATATATCTTAGGCTCTTAGCCTATTTCTTTGGACCTCAAAAACAGAAAACTAAAATACTTGAGAAACGAACAACTTGATCATTATGTTTTGAATCCTTCATATATCCTACCATCAATTAGTGTAATGGGATAGATTAAATCATTTTACTTTTAATCAAAAATCCTGGGTTCGAATTTAAAAATAAAAATATTTGTGATTTTCCTTAAACTAAAAAATCGCGAATACTAAATCATAAAAATATGTCCATCTGTCGGTAAAGATTCCATAAGGGCGGTTAGACTACCCTTCAATTATTGGTTATTTCACCCATTTCCTAGCACGTGTTGGATTTTCCTTTGGCCAAGAAACCACCTAAGAAATTTCTAGGAAGCTCTCCTTCTTTATTTTCATCAACACCCTTCCATATTATACCTACTTTGATATATTGTTCGTGCATGTTCTCTTTGGAAGTCAAAAATCCTTTATATATAAGTAGAATAAGTAGTATTTCTTTCGATTTATTTGATGTTAACTTGTTTAATAGATAAGAAGTTTAAAAATATTGATAAGTTTGTGAAATTTGTGATGGTAAATATGCAAGATATTTGTGTGGTTATATTACCATAATATTATGGGCATTATGCGAAGTTAAAAATAAATTAATTTTTGATTAAAAACAATTTTAACTCAACCTCAAAAACTAACTTACGGATAAAGATTGTCTACAATCATATAAGAATATAAAGTATCATCCCATCCCAATGATACGGAATGCTAATAACACCAGTTGTACGCTTAACATGACAACTAGAATGTGGACAAGCTAATATAGTGAACCAACATCGGATGAAACGAAAATCGATTGAACTTGACTCTTATACCAAAAACAACAACAATAACTACTATACGTCACAGTTTTAAATAAAGTTGGGATCGGTAGAATTCTTACTCTTTACTTTAAGCTCAACGATACCATAATAAACAAATAAATTGTATGTAACTCAACTACAAAAGCTAGTTCAAGAATTAAGAATTGTTTAAACTATATAAGGTGACAAATTATCATTCCACCCACTTATGTGGTACTACTAACATTTTTCAAATATAAAATGTCTCATTATTTTTATACTGATTAAAAGAGAGTGTTACATACCGAACGGAGGGAGAATTTACCAAGGTCATTACCTTTAAATACCTAACTACTCTAGATCTAAGATTCTGCGGAGTCCAAAGTAAGAAAAAGATGAGTAGCTTATCTTGTTTTGGAAAGAAGCTGCAACATCTTTGTAGCACAATATTTTTGTATCTGGCTTGTTTGTGTAGATCAACATGCTTCCTCATTTCTTGCCTCCACAAATCCATTCTTCTCAGAGTGAACAAAATTTTCGTACAAATATTTTATTTCATTTTCATATCTCTTTTTGGTTTTTGTATTCTCAGAATCTTGAAGCCAAGGAGTGTTGATTTTACACCTAGGAATTTAGACTTGTTCTTCACTTCTGTTTCTTCAGTAACCGTCTCAAGCATGTCCACTGTAGAAATGGAAGTCCTTTCCAATTCCCAACTCATTCTTATTACATTTTTAATGTTCATAGGAGGGGAAATCTTCACTTCTATGGTTGGGCTTCATTTAATTAGGTCCAAGTTCAAGCCATGGAGAAAAGATAGCAAAATTGAGTCAGTAATTAGTAGTACTACCACTTCTTCAAGAAACTCAGATTTTAATGATGATATTGAGTTGGACATTGTTGTAATACCTGATTCCCCAAAACCAAAGTCAGAAAATGATGAATTTCAAGATGATTTTGGATCATCCGATAAACAAACTCTCAAGTACCAATCTATCAAATTCCTAGGGTTTGTAACATTAGTTTATCTTCTAGTCATCAACATTATTGGTGTCTCATCAGTTCTAGTTTATCTAGCCTGTGTTTCAAGTGCAAAAGATGTACTAAGAAACAAGGGGCTAAAAACCTTCACTTTTGCTATTTTTACAGTTGTCTCAACCTTTGCTAGCTGTGGTTTTGTTCCAACGAACGAAAACATGATGGTATTTAGCAAGAACTCAGGTCTTCTTTTAATTCTAATCCCTCAAGTCCTATTTGGAAACACATTATATCCAGCATGTTTGAGACTTTGTATTAAGTTCTTGGGAAAATTCTCTAAGAAAAGAGAAGCTAAATATTTGTTGAAGCATTCAAGAGAAATAAGACATCTCCACTTGCTTCCTAGCCAACATTCAAGATTATTAGTGGTCACAGTGTTTGGATTCATCTTGATCCAATTGATTATGTTTTGCTCTTTGGAGTGGAAATCTTCTTCTCTCAATGGACTAAATAGCTACCAGAAAATAGTGGGATCATTATTTCAAGTTGTGAATGCAAGACACACTGGTGAAACCGTTGTTGATATCTCCACTGTTGCCCCAGCCATTTTGGTGGTATTCATAGTAATGATGTAAGTTAATTTTTGCTTGAACTCTCAATATACTATACTAATTCTTTTAGCGAGCAGTAGCAGCAGAAGCGGCAGATCCATAATTTAAAATTTATGAGTTCCTATGGAAATCTCAAACTAATACTATAATAGTTTGGGTTCAAAATTAATTATTTTTAAATATTTATTTAATTTCCTATATAATATATATACATATATAGAGAGTTCAGAAAAAAATTATTAGATTCATGTGATCCCGTAAACAATACACACGAAATCCGCCCATCCTGAGTAGTGAGTAGTACATTTTTATTTGGTTTGACGAGGGATTGCATACTTTAAATGACTTTAAATGGAAAACTTTTTGCTTTTTTTATCTTTAGATATAAAAGTACATTAAAAGTTGCATGGTTTATTGAACACTACTGAGCTAATATTTGTTAGAGAATATAGCAGTCCCGATCATTGGCTGTGTAAAATTTTTCGAAGGGGTTTTTCAATGTCTTGGATCACTATTTCAATGAGCCAAGCTTAAATTATACTGTACTTAATATCATCCAATCTTCCGCGGTATTATTTTATGTATTACTTGAAATCATTGATTCATGCATTAACTTACGTCATGTGCAATTTATCAGGCATGTTCTGTAGTCCTTCAAATTGAATATACATGCATATAATCAAGAAGATTCTTTTTTTTTTTTTTTTGGGTGGTAGTAACGGTTGCATCTGTCATCTTCCATAAGTAAGTATATATATCATAATAAGCAACGTTTAGTAAGTCTCAATTTACGTTCAACAATCAACCCAGTAAAGAAATGAAAAAGAACCAAAAGATCCCAATTATTGACCATTTATTTCATTATATGACACACTTACTACAGTGCATGATTTTCTTAAACATTTTCTGCATATTTGATTTTTTAAACTATATGAGTATTAGAGCTTTCACATCATCACATATATAGTTTTAAATATTAGTTGTGTAGAGTAAAATATGCTATGACACGTGGCCATCCAAAAAAGGGGCACGTGTAACCCAAGACAGGGGATAACCAAAGACCGAAGACAACTGTTTCGCTTGTCACCGAAAAGAATAACGCTCATAAAGATGTGATAAATGCTCTTCGCCCGGTAGCATTTAATAGAGAATATTCCATGGCATTAAGAGCAATTACCCATTACAGGGAATTTTATATTTATGCCTGTTACATCTTCATCAATGCCCCTCATAATTGACATTAAAGAAGCGCACGATCCTAGGAACTCCTTCATAGCTATAAATAGTGAGCTCAATTGTCATTGTAGAGGACACGAATTTTCTGGCAAACTTACACTACATTCTATACAAAGCTCAATACAATCTTATCTTCTTAATTTTTTGATTTCGCTGTTGTTGTGCCCGAAAATCCTGTTCTTGGAACTGTTGCTTCTGCTGTTTCGTCTATATCCCATGGTTAAGTATTGCATAATTCTTCTATTATTTTATTATTTCAGAATCAAATTAATTCACTTGTCTAGAAACCACATATAAATTCAATTGTACAGTTTTACGGATAAACAGTTTGGTGCCCCTCATGGAGCCAAGATAGTGTGTAATTAAATCGATCCTTACCTTTTTTACTAACATATTTTGATTATTTTATCTTAGAAAAAATTATAAGAAATGGCAGATAACATTGTTAACGACATGCACAACCCTGAGATTCGAGGGGATCAGCCTCATTTCGAAGACTCAATCAGTGACACCCATAATGAGGGGAATGACGCTACACCGGTGCATGACAAGAAACATCCTCGATATGTTCGGGAGACCACTCCTGATGATGCTGATGAGGAACATGTCGTTGACGCGGTAAGAGTCTTGCAAGAGTAACAGGTGATCATTCTAGGCCACCTCACGCGACATGATAAAGTTATGAGGGAGTTAAAGCAGGCTTTGTCAGGAGCTTCAAATAATGCAAACATATGAGATTCGACTCCTCCCGGGGTTCCCACGAATCAAACAATGCGAAGGGTAAACAACAACACTCCTAGGGGTAAAATTGGCTCCGATGGAGTAGGGGGAATGGATCCGGCCTCAACAACGAGAATGATCTTTTCAAGAATGAAATTTTATGGTTCATGAGGGAAGTGAACGCCCGCACTGTGCTGAAAGGTTCGGACTCGAAAAAGTATACTCAATTGCCGTACAAGCCAAGTGCGGCACCAGAGTTAATCCTAAAGCAGTTCAAAATGCCTGAAGTGCCAAGTATGACCAAACTTCAAATCTCCAGGAGCATATTACCACCTACACAACGATGATAAAGGAAAATGATTTAGCTCCTCATTAAATTGAATCTATGCTGTTGAAGAAATTTTACATGGTATTCGCTGTTACCCGAGCATTCCATAGACTCGTTTGAAATGCTCGCGGATTTTTTCATCAAGGCTCTTGCCGAGGCTAGAAAAGTACAGGCCCGAAAGACCGACATATTCAGGATTGCGCAAGGAGAGTCCGAGCTACTATGAGAGCTAGTTACTCGATTCCAGAAGGAGAGAATGTTGCTCCCAGCTGTCGCGGATGAATGGGCGACTGAAGCATTCACCAAGGGATTGAATCCGAGTAGTTCAAACACTTCCCCAAAATTGAAGGAAAGCCTACTTGATTTTCAAGCAACGACCTGGGCACTTTTTTTTCTTACTGTAGCATAGGCCTTCGTCGGCCTTTCGTCCCTTCGCCTATAGACGGCAGCTTGGCTTTGACTATAAACTTCATCTCTCTCTGGACCTCAAGGAGTTTTTCCAAAGCTGAATTGCGCATGCAATTTGGAATGAAAAGAGGAGTAATGCTTCCTTGCACGGAACAAAGAATAAGACCACTTAGATCAGAATAGCATTCATAAAAATGTTCTAACTTGCGAAACTAAGTAGGGCCTGAGGCCCCCTGCGAATCCGTAAATCTGAGGAGCATGCCGCAACAAAAGGATGGTCCACGCTATGTAGGTGGGCATCACTATTTATCATGTCAAGACGGAATTTCGGTTTATTTTTGAAGGTGATCAAAAAGATTCGATGGATGTACATAACTGGTACGAATCAAAATAAGGATCAAAGATGATCAGGTTGGTTTTCCATTGTTGACCAAAAGATGAGAAAAGAACAGAAAAGAATCAAAGGATGATTATAACGCAGACAGACGGACTTCGAGGGGCCGATTTTTTCCCTACGAACGGACCAAAGGCCGCAATAGAGGTTTTCGGACATCGGACAGGTTTGTCGCTAACAGGAGGACTGATCGCGGTTGAAACAATCGACCATTGCAGGATAAAGAAGCGTCAAGATCGCGAGATCCTTCTTACCCCAAGTTATTGAAATACAACTTCAACGTCAGTATAGTGGAGTTGGTATCGGCCATGAGAAGAATCAAAGAAGCACAGTTCCCAAAATCGATGAGATTTGATCCCAGCTAGAGGGATCCCAATTTGTGGTATGAATACCACGGGGCGAATGGCCATCGGACAGGGGACTGTCGACACCTCCAGGAAGAAGGCTCCACTGGCCGGGATAGTAAGTTGCATACGGTAAAGACCGAAAGAGTAACATTCCTCCTCCTTTGTGGATCTTCAGAAGGGGCAGCATAATTTTGCCCAACGTTCCCATGAACTGGGGACTATGGAAGAGGAACACCTTCTTCATGGCCAGGTGTGGCCGGTGGAGATGATGTAGCAATTGCTGGTAGAAGAGTGGATGAAGATGGACGTGATGTAGCAGATGCTGGTCTTGGCGAAGATGGAGATGAAGCTGATGGAGTTGAAGAGTGAGAAGCAGCTACATCAAATGCAGTGCTGGTTGTTGGATGCTCGCCAACCAAAGACGGCAGGGACCCAGTACTCAGCCCCGCAATACCGAGCACAACAATTGGGGTCCGAAAATGGGAGTTGACATTATCTACCAAATCAAACTCTCCCCAAGGTGCCGAGGCATCATCCTCGATTGTTGTAACTCTCTCAACAGGTCGAGCATCATGTTGAGATGATGATGATCATCGCCTTCTATGTAGAGAAGCTCCTTCATCATTAGCTTCTTCATCATCGTCGATCGTCACGGTGTCTATGACCGGCCCGGAAGGAGGGCTAGTCACCATCGCTACTCGAGATGACTGGGGGCATCGTTCCTCGCCCTCTTATTCATTTCCCTGGCTGCAGAGAAGCGTCTTCTCTTTGGTTGTTTGTCTTCCGGCTAGGGACTCCGTAAAGAAACATTTGCTCCCAAAGCAAGCCCGGAGCCACCTGTTCGAGTAAGCGCCTCCTGAAGCAGCCTCACTGCATCAGTAGGATCAGCCAAGACATCCTCCTCGGAAACATCAACAGAGCTTGCAGGTAGACCTAATTTCATAGACAGGTTAGAAGGGATCAATCAAGTTCTTCACATGAAAAATTGAAACAAGGTGAGTTTGAATTACCATGATTCTTGGCCTTCCACCCGTATTTAGGGGCCAGTTCTTTCCACGAGTGAGTCTCGGGCATTATAACGTCTAAGATCTTTTGCACCCACCGGTCCAAACCTTCAATCACCGGTGGGATCCATCGAGTTGCTGAAACAAATGAAGGATAGAGGATCAATATGGCTATAGAAAAATATTTAGTAAAAGGAAATACTAAACAAAGAACTTAAGAGTGCAGTTCCAAGCAGCTGGAAAGGATGGAACTGTTGCCGGAATGATGTCATTGGTGGCATCTGCAACGAACAGTTCCATTCACCCATGGTCATTGTCATCATCCATGCTAGTCAATAGAGCATGGTGGCCACGTTTGCAGAGGTTTATCATTCCCTCACGGAAGATTTTGGGAAAATAGATATTCATCATATGAGCTAAGGTTAGCTCCTCTCTAGTTTCCTAGCACAAATGCCAAAGGAAAGAAACCATCCTCCACATAGAAGGACTTGCTAGTGCCAAATACACTTGGTAGCGGAGGCAAAACACACTTGGTAGCGGAGGCAAAACTCCACAATCATGGAGTCAAGTTCTCTGCTCAAAGAGAACGCACCCAAAGTAAAGAGATACGTGTAAAAATATGTAAAACACTCTCCTTGGGTAGGGTGACATGCTCCGATAGATCAGGAGAAATAATTTCCAAGTCATGGTAGCGGCAGCCTTCTTTCACAGCAGGAATGTTAGAAGGACGTGTGGAAGAAGGATAACTACTGACGGCCCATGTATGAGAGTTAGCAGTAGGTAATTTCTTTTTGAAGACTTTTGTGGTAATAAGACTTCTATAGATGATAGAGCCCACTGTGGGAGGAGCAGAGTCTTCGGCCTTGTTCTTGCTTTTTGAAAAACTGGTACCCTTTAAGGAAGAAGCCATTGTATGGAAGAAGGAGAAGGTTTTTCATTTGAAGAGAATTAGAGAAAAAATGAAGAGCAAGATGCAAGTTAGATAAGGGATGTTTGAAAAATTGTGAAGTATAAGGGAGAAAGTTGATACGTATAAGTAAAAGTTTTGGCTATCGGCAAAAGTTTACTGAATCATGGGTTGACGCGTGTTTGGGGGCATTAAATGCGTAGAGTCGTGCGTCTAATCAACCATCAGAAGCTTTCAGAGGGAATTATAGTAATTTTCGCCAAAAGAGTGTTTCGATTAACTTTTCGATAACACAAAGTTATGTCACCAGAATGCAGGGTGATTATCTGTATAGGGTAAAATATGCTATGACACATGGCCGTCCAAAAAAGGGACACGTGTGAACCAAGACGGGAGATGATTAAAAATCGAAGACAACTGTTTCGTTTGTCACCGGAAAGAATAACGCTCGTGACAAAATGCTCTTCGCCCGGTAGCATTTAAGAGAGAATATTCTATGACATTAAGAGTAATTAACCGTTACAGGGAATTTGGCATTTATCTTCACTGTTACATCTTCATCAATGCCCCTCATAATTGATATTAAAGAAAGGCACGATCCTAGGACCTCCTTCATAGCTATAAATAGTGAGCTCAGTTGTCATTGTGGAAGACACGAATTTTCTGGCAGACTTACATTACATTCTATACAAAGCTCAATACGATCTTATTTTCTTACTTTTTTGATTTCGCTGTTGTTGTGCTCGAAAATCCTATTCTCGGAACTGTTGCTTATGTTGTTTCGTCTATATCCTAAGGCAAAATATTGAATAATTCTTCGATTATTTTATTATTTCAGAATCAAATTAATTCACTCTTCTAAAAAACCATATATAAATTCTAACTGTACAATTTTACGAATAAACATTAGTATTATCTTAAAAGTCCTCTCTTCAAATCGTTCTAAAAATTGAGTAGTTCGAGTTTGAGTTCCACGTCTTTAGAATTGAGTCTTCCCACGTAATAGGTGTGAGTTCAATTTGTTATCTATTCCCCTTTCCCTTAATTCCTCAACGTAATAGGAAAAATAATACTATACTTGTAGGGTAAGTTATCAAAATATTTGTTGGTTTGAAATATATGTTTGGAAACACATCACATTTATGGAAAAATAAAAAGAGGATAAAAGGCATATAGTAATTCAATTTTTTTCAGGTATCTTCCTCCATATACATCATTTATACCAGTTAAAAGTGTTGAAGAAACCCCAGAAGAGACTGTGGGAGAAAAACAAGGAAGAGGAAAAGTTGCAGAAAATCTCATACTTTCCCAACTTTCTTATATATTCTTCTTCATTGTTCTAATTTGCATCACAGAAAGGAAACGGATGAAGGACGATCCACTCAACTTTAATGTGTTGAATATCACTCTTGAAGTCGTAAGGTAGTTTACAAATTTTTCTTTCTCAATTTTTTTATTTGTCTATTTCTTGATTTATCACTAATACTATTGAGCAATAGCCTAGTCAGAAATTCTGTCAAGGGTATTCAAACTTTAAATAAGTCAATAATTTTTATTGTCGATGAATGGTGTACCAAAAATTTTAGATCAAATTACACAATATTTAACTAAACAATATAAAAGCTTATAATAGAACTATAATTTTATAAATTAAAATTAAAATAACAAAAACACAACATTAGAAATTTTACTAATAAAAGTAAGCATAAAAACAAAGGAAAGAGAGAATCGAGAGGATTTGTAGTTTGTAGAGAGCTTTTGTTTAAAATTTTTTTGTAGAGCTTGACTTTAAATTATAAATTTTACTTAAAAAATAGCTTTTAGTTAAAAAATTACTTTTAGATTAGTTGTTTATTGCTACACAAATTTTAAGTTTTAAGAGTTATTTTATTAGAAATTTTTTTAGATAAAAAAAAAATTAAGTAGACTACACATGGTGTTCTCTGTTTAGTTTTGGAAATTAAAATGGACAAAACTTTGATTCTGCGAACAACACTTCCCTTTGAACACTCTGGACCATTAAAACGCGTCACTCGACTGTGTTAAGGGTGTTCAAAATATAATATAAAATCATATAAAATAATATTTAATTTATATATACGGTATAATTTTTTGACGAAAACTGTTAGCTACGTCACTGCTGTATTAAATAACTTATATGGTTCACGCTTCAAATGTCTAGTATTAGGGGAGCGAGTGAAGTGTTGAGACCACATAAGTGGGGATGGGAATTTTTGTGTGTGTTATACATCAATTTACAGAAAATATACATTTGTCAGCTATATAATTTTGGAAACGGATATACTATGTAAATTTCCCTAAACATAACTCATTTGAGTGATTTATAAGGTTACTAAGAGTTTTGAGATGATTTTTCCATGAAAAGGATAAAAACACGATGCTAGTAAACGTTTTGTCCTTATGCAATTGATTATCTATATTACAAATTGTACAATGTTTTAAAAATAAAAAAAGCACATGTATTTATTTTGGCACCAGAATTTATGGTGCATATACACTTTGATGACCGGATTTAGGGATAAATCTGCTCCTGTCATTAGAGGTTCTTATCGACCACATTTTTTGTACTTGAGAGAATTTTCAATACACCAAACTTTGAATAACTCTTATAATATTGGCCACAGGGAGATGTTGGATGACATGTATATTTTGTCCCTATATATTTTTGCTAAAAACTACTCCTTTGTGTGTGTTTATATTGGCCATGAAGGAGGAACAATGAATTTTTTTTTTTTTTTTGTTTTTGTTTTTGTTTTTTTTGTAAAGGAGCTCTCTGTAGAAGGTTATATTGTAGTGCTAGGGCTATTAATTAGACTTTAATCGATTCCTAATAGAAATGCATGACATAACTATGAAGCATCCTAATAGAAATGTTTTTCTCTTTCGTGTTTTTTTTTTTTTTAATTTTTTGTAGTGCATATGGAAATGTTGGTTTCACAACAGGATATAGTTGTGATCGGATGATAAACAGAGATACAACTTGTAAGAAAAGAACGTATGGATTTGTAGGGAAATGGAGTGATGAAGGTAAATTAATTCTCATTATTGTCATGTTTTTCGGAAGATTGAAGAAGTTCAATATGCAAGGGGGAAAAGCATGGAAGCTCTTGTAATTAGATCGGAGTGGTGGCCTCCACAGCTTTTCCAAGGAGAATTATTTTTAAGTACTACCTACAATTATTATAATTCTGTAAATTTAGACCTTTTGATGAAAGCAAAATAACAAAATGTATATATTGCGGAAATTTGCTTTCGCTCATCTTCTATTTTTGCTCAATTTCTATGTACCTTTGTAGGTCCTTTATTCCCCTTTTCCAAATAAAAATTTCTTCGTTCTTCAATCATGTGTAGCATTTTGCTTTTCATTTTATGTATATACTTCGTTAGAGTTTACGGGGACTCATTTCTAACCCCCTAGGTTGAAAAGGGAAGACAATATAGCATTGGCCTTCCACAAGAGAAGTGAAACAATAAGAATTTCCGGAAGGTAACAACTCGAAAGGAAAAAAAGACAAATACAACATGAAAGGAAGCAAGAATCTTACATGTTAAGGAAAACAACAATAAACATTAGCAAATAGATGAAATCAACAGGGGCATCACCGAGGTATAGGTTCATAGACTCAAAAGTAAAATATCTCACAGTCTTTCCTTATATCACCACGTGAGTCTTTATATTTATTTTTTTATATTATTTTTCCGAAATAGCATCCCGTGCTTTAGCCCACCTTATCACACCACATAGCTTCTAGTAGTTCCCTTGTTAGCCATGCATATCAAGCCCACCTTATCTCATTGCATTCATTTCAACACCCGGATCTAATACCACCGTGTGCGTATCAATAATCACATCGGCACGGTAGAAATCTCGTGCAACAATAACAACCGCACAGTAGAAACCTCGTGGCCTAAACAATAACACGAAAGCCAGACACAACAACTGAATAAACAATATTCCAAGGATAGAAATTTCAATTAAAGAATTTTCACAGTTAAGTAATGAATACGGAAATCAAGAAGAGCAAGTAATTCAACTAAACATGTGATACAAGTTACAAATAGGAGATGAGACAAGTAAACATGTGAAATTAGGCTAAACATGATGATTATAACGTGCTAAAGCAACTCAATTAAGGCATGAAAAGGAACTACATAGCAAAAATCAAAAATTTAATATTGAGCCCGTGTACGCACTCGTCACCTTGCCTACACGGCCTTCACATATCACAAATTATCACCAAACTACCAAATCCTAAGGGGAGCTTCCCCCACACAAGGTTAGACAAGTCACTTACCTCAAACTGCGCTCAATCAAACAATTAGAAGGCCTTTTCCCTCGATTTTCCAATCCCCAACGACTCGAACCATGCCAAAATTATTTCGTACTATAAATATAACTATAGGAAACTAGTTTAAATAATAAAATAATAATTTTAGCAAGAAATGTTAAATCGCCCCAAAAGTCACCCCGGGCCCACGTCTCAGAACCCAACAAAAGTTACAAAATCCGAAAACCCATTCAACCAACTATACCAAATTTACTAAAATCCGACACGAAATCGTCACTCAAATCCCCAATTTAAACTCTCTAAATCCCTAGCTTCAAACTCAAAAATTACACCTCAAAACCGCACAATATAGGTGAAAAAACCAATGGGGAAACATAATTATTGAGTAAATTTAACCACAAGTGACTTACCTCAAGAATCCCTTCGAAATCCCTCTAAAAAATCGCCTAATACCGAGCTTGAAATGTCCAAAATGAAGGAAATCATGAAACCCTCGAACTTAATATTCTGCCGAGCACTTTTGCACCTACGATGTAGCAGGTGTGAGAAATCATCCACTTATGCGGGTTGCCCAAGGATCCACTGCTTCCACTTCTGCGACCACACACGTGCAGGTGCAAGTTGGCACATGCGAAAAATCCTTCTGCATCCGCGCTCCATAGTAATCTAATCAAATCCCGTTTTTGCACTCCACTCACCAAATCTACGACCACGTAGGTGCGACAATTCCCTCGCACCTGCGAAAACTGCATGCTCAACTCCAGGCTGCATCTATGTTTCCCCCGCTCGCACTTGCGATCACAACTTCGCAGGTGCGATTGCACCAGAACTGATGAGTTTCAGCAGCCTCTCAACTTCCAAACTTGATCCGTTAACCATCCGAACTCCACCCGAGGCCCCCGGGACCTCAGCCAAATATACCAACAAGTCCTAAAACATGATACAAACTTAGTCGAGCCTTCAAATCAAATCAAACAATGCTAAAACCACGAATCGCGCATTGATTCAAGCCTAAAGAACTTTTGAACTTCTAACTCCTACTTTCGATGTCGAAACCTATCAAATCACGTCCGATTGCCTCAAATTTTGCACACAAGTCACAAATGACACCACTGACCTACTACAACTTCCGAACCCCATTTCGAGCTTGGTAACTACAAAGTCCACTCTCGGTCAAACTTTTAAATTTTCAACTTTCACCATTTCAAGCCTAAGTCTACTAAGGATCACCAAATCTCTATCCTGACATACTCCTAAGTCCAGAATCATCCAACGGAGCTAACAGAACCATCAAAACTCCATTTCGGAGTCATTTACACACAAGTCAACATATGGTCAACCATTTCAACTTAGGCTTCCAACCTTGAGACTAAGTGTCTCAACTCATTCCATAACCTTTTCGGACCCCAACCAACTACCCAGATAAGTCACATAGCAACTAATAAGCATAAAATGAGCAGTACATTGGGGAACGAGGCTACTACACTCAAAACGACCGGTCGAGTCGTTACAGATCATCATCGGGCATAATAAAGCGACGCTCGCCGGACCCAAGATAAGTTCTAAGATCTCGGGAGGCATGCAGACGGTTACATACGATGGATAAAGGGCTGGGATATTCGTACCTAACCCGATATCACGATGCAGATCTTGCTCGATGTCGGTTATGGATTAGTAACTAATGAGAAAGGAAGATTTTTATCTTTTTTAGACTTGTACTAGGGATGAAACTCTCCTACTATATAAAGGGAAAGTTTTTATTTTGTAACACACATTGAAACACACGAATCAAGGCAATAAAAAATTCATTTTCTACTTTCTAGCTACTGCAAAAGTTCTTATTTAACTGTTCTGTTCTTCATCCACAACTAGGCTCGAATCAAGGGTCCGATCAAGGGTAAAATTACTGTTCAACTTGGGTTCGGGCTAGGCCATAACATTACTACTGGTTTGATCGTTTATTTTGTCTTTAACTCATTTATCTAATATTCTTGATTATTTGTGTTGAATCAATCCATGTATCCTTAAAACTGCATATGAATTTAATTGTTATCCGATTTAAGGGTGAACAGTTTGGCGCCCACCATGGGGCTAAGGATAATGATGGTGATTTGATACAGATCTCCATAACACACCTTATTTTATGCTTGTTCTTTAAAGTCTTAATTTCAGGACAACCCAAAAATGTTGAATTCTCAGTCTGCCTACTTGAACGTTGATTCTGAGTCTAGCCATCATGGCGAAAATAATAATTTGTTGCCTAGCAATTTTGGTGTCCTATGCTGATCCTAACGGTGTCCTGATTGCCGATCCGGTCGATGCTAACTCAAAGGTGCCCATCTACGCTAATTTGCCAATTGATCCCGAAAATAGCATTCACGGGTGTCCCTGGCCAATAGCTCGAGAAGCGCCTGAGGCGAAGGTGATGGGTAAGCCTACGGATAATCTTTGAAATGCTGTAGGCTCAACAGGTGGTTATAGCGAAGAGAAAAAACCAAAGCCATGCCCCCAGCAGGGTCGAGCCTGGACAATCCTGGGAAAGCACCCGAAGAAAAGAACAAATCACTGAGAGACTGGGTGAAACTGTGCCCGGGGTCAATCCCGAGATAATGAAAATACTTGAAGTATTAACGAAGTGGGTAGAGTCAGGCGAGAAGAAAATTGAGGCCAATGACAAGAAGGTGAAAACATACAATTCCAGGGTCGATCAAATCCCTGGAGCACCCCCGGTTTAAAAGAGCCGAATTTCAAAAAATTTATCCAGAAACCTTTTCCTCCGAGCGTAGCACCGAAGCTGATCCCAAAGAGGTTTCATATGCCCAATATCCCCAATTATAACGGAACCACAGATCCAAATGAGCATGTGACCTCCTATAAATACGCAAAAGGGAATGACTTGGAAGATGATGAAATCGAGTCGGTGTTACTGAAAAAGTTGGAGAGACTTTGTCCAAAGGAGCGATGATATGGTATCACAACTTACCCCCAAATTCCATCGACTTTTTTGCTATGCTCGCATATGCTTTCGTAAAATCCCATGCTGGGGCCATCAAGGTTGAGACCAGAAAGTCAGACCTTTTCAAGGTTAAACAAAAGACAACGAGATGCTCAAGGAGTTCATGTCAAGGTTCCAGATAGAAAGGATGGACCTGCCTCCGATTGTAGATGATTAGGGCGTCCAGGCATTCACTCAGGGGCTAACCCTCGAGGTCCCTTGGCCTCTCAAAAGCTAAAAAAATATTTGGTAGAGTGCTCGGCGATAACTTGGGCCGACGTCCACAACAGGTACTAGTTAAAGATCAGGGTCGAGGACGACCAACTCGGAGCTCCTTCTGGGTCTGTTTACCCCATCAGAGCCGATGACAGGTCTAAGGGAGCCATTGATCACGAGAAAAGACCGGTCCAGGATCGATACTAACCATACATCGCAGACCGAAGAGGAAATGAGTTCGGGCATCACCCCACAAGGAACGAGACGAGAAGCGATCGAGGACCTAGTAGCCGAGGTCTGAGAAGCAAAAATGGTTTTGACCGGCCGCTTGGGGGTAAGGAAGCACCGAGATTATTAGAGTATAACTTCAATGTTGATACTATCAACATCATGTTGGCCATTGGACGCATCAAAAAGACTAAGTGGCCCCGACCATTCTAGTCCGACCCTACCCAAAGAGATCCTAACTTGCTGTGTAAGTATCACGACACTCATGGTCACAGGACCGAGGATTGTTGACAATTGAGAGAAGAAGTTACACGTTGTTCAACAACGGGCACCTCAGAGAATTTCTGAGTGATCAAACCAAAAACCACTTCAGGAACATGGACGCTAACAAACAAGTCGAACAAGAGGAGCCTCAGCACGTCATCAACATGATCATCAGAGGGGTTGATGACCCCCAAGGGCCACTTGATGGTAGGCTATAATCTCGTATTTTAGTCGCTTATTGCACTCCAATTTACTGCACTTTATTCGTATTGAGCTTTAATTGATAGTGTTTTACTCTTATTATGTATTTTATGCCTTGTAAGAGTGATTCTGAGCTATGTAGATGTTATGGAATGAATTTGAGTAATTTAGAGCTTTGAAGTCTGAGTAAAGCCCAAGGGATTAAGTCGGGATCGTGTCCGGGGGTCAACAACCACATTTAGGTATCAAAAAGCAAGAAAACTTCCGTACTCTAAGAAAGCCCCATTGCCACGGTGCGTGGGGTGCCGCACGCGTGTATTTTTCTACTGCTTGAAATTTTCAACTCTCTGGATTTCTCCACTAATGCCTCGCATGGCGCGTCGCCCCATGCGGCACGCCTGTGCAATTTTTACAAAGTGAAAATCCAATTTCGGCTAGGAGAGATGATTTCGTCTGGGCCCGACCCTACTTGGTATAAACACATGGAAAAACGTTATTTTCCAGACTTTTGACACATTTCGACCTATGGAGGCTAAGGAGGAGTGGGAAGACCACGAGCACAAGGATTTCATCATTCCTTCCTCACTCAAGAGACGAGTTTGGATTGAATTTATGTTTTCCTATACTTTAATTTTATTTGTGATGAATTGCTCCATATCTATGGATTAGTTCTCTTTAGGGTTTTATGGATTTGGTGTATTGATGATTGTTTGTGGATTATAACTCTAGTTTTATGTATTGAAGCATTTTTGGATGATTAACTGTTGCATCTATATTCACTTGTTCATGTAATGGAGAGAGGCATAACTTGTGATATCTTTGCATTATACTGTTGGTTGAGTTCGTTAATTCTTCATAATAATTGAAAGAGGCTAGTTGAATCATTGACTAAAACTAGTTAGGAGAATAATCGAAAGAGGTTTTCGTAAAGACCAATCTACTACACATTCTTGCATATTTTCACGTGCTTAAATTGGTTCATTTTGTGAGGTTGAGACTTAATCGAGAGAGGAGTTTCTACTAAACGTTTGAACTAATACTTGAGTGAATTTGAGAGACTCACTTAAATATTAGAAGTGAATTATCTAGAGTTAGATCCCAAACAATTATCTTGCACCTATCCTATCAACCCTTATTTTCTCCCACTTATAACTTTCTTGCTTAACTTTGTTGCGATATTCATTAGTCAATAACTTTAGATTGTTAATTAATTTTAGTTATTAATCATACAAATCTCAATTTTTAATTCTCCTGGATAGCAATCAAGCTAGAAACTAAAGTATTTAACTCCAATCCCTGTGGATACAATATTATACTATACTATCTGTGACAAGCGAGCATAATTTAAGTGTGTGTTTCGTGTTCGTCAAATTTTGGCACCGTTGCCGGGGATTGACAATCAATAGTGTTTGAACTAGTTTGTAGTGCTAAATAAGGAATTTTCTTTTTATTTTGTTTATTTTTCCCTTTTTACGTTTGGTGTTCTTTGACTGTGCGCAGGTTACAGTTCAGAGTGGTACATGACTAGAACTTCTGCGAAGGAAGTGCTACCATACGAACTGGAGATAGAAAAACAATTGTGACAGCTGAGGAAGGAAAGAAGTCTGACCGAGACATTAGAAAAGGTTGGGCAGTCCTCAACTAAAGAACTTATGGCTGGAAATGGTTAAGATAATGTAGATTTGGCTGCGAGAGAAGCAGCCCAACGAGGGGAACAAGCTGCACGGGATACTGAGAAGCACTATAAGAGATGCGCAGAACATCTATGAGGAAGAGAGGGGTCTTAGTCTTAATCAACATCAACCCTTACCAGGGAGACCACTTGGTGATTATGCTAGACCGGTCTATAATCAAGGATTATCCAGTGTTCGACCACCTCCAAATGCAGCTAATAATTTCTAGTTGAAGCAAGGGTTGTTCCAAACCCTTCAAAACTACTGTGTCTTCAGAGGGAAGATGAACGAAGATCCAAACAACCATCTAATGGACTTCGAGGAGATTATGAACACCTTTCAAGACAATAGTGTGTCACAAGATGCAGTTTACTTAAGGGCATTCCCCTTCACACTCAAAGATGATACAAAGCAGTGGCTTCAAATCTTACCTAATGGATCGATACAAAAATTTCTTGATAAATATGTCTCCAGAAAATTTCTTGATACATATGTCTCCACACTTAAAAATCATTGCTCGTCTTCGAGCAATCAAACTACACTTCATACATACACGATTTTTTTAAACAACTCTCCATAGTCATCACACAAGAATACTTAAAACAGATTAAGTACAATACTGAACATCCTAGCCTCAAGATTGACTCAAAAGCACCACACATTTTTATAACTCGCTCACTTACTCTAACACAGAGGTCAACGACATTACCTTTCCTCCATGAATCAAGTGCCCTCACACAACAATAGAGAGTAGTTCCACACACAATAAAAATTAAGAACAACTAGGAACTCAAGATAGAAATAATTCACTCACTCTAAGAAGCAACATTCGTATGCCGCAGAAGATACACCATAGGCTTGTCCGTAATGTACTACTCTACTAATTGAGCTCATTCAGTCGAGGATCAAGTAGGACCTCATTTGGTTGTAATGTAGGCTGCGGGATGGGTAGGATATGTTTTGATATAATAGTGACTACACTTCCCTAAGCACTTTTAATACATACATTTCATTGTTCAGAACCCCATACTTATGTCAAACCAAGACACCACCTTCACAAAAATATACATTAACTTTCTACTTCTTTAAGCACAATTACATCAAGTTACAACTATCAAAGAACACTTTTCACAATCATACACTTATTTTTTCTTTCTTTTTCAATTCAAGCGGCTCTTAATTTTTCAAAAAAGTGCACCTTTCTCCTTATTTCATTATTGTGGAATGAATTTGAGTAATTGGGTCGAGAACCACATCTGGATATCAAAAAGCAAGAAAAATTTCGTACTCTGAGAAATCCCCACTGCTGCGGCGCGTGTGTGCCGTGCATGTGTATTTTTCTACTGCCTGACAGATTTCAACTCTCTAGATTTCCCCACTAATGCCCTGCATGGTGCGTCGCCCCATGGGGTAAGCCTGTGCAATTTTTATAGAGTGAAAATCCAATTTCGGCTAGGAGAAGGTGATTTCATCTGGGCCCGACCCTACTTGGTATAAATACATGGAAAAAAGTTATTTTCCGAGCTATTGACACATCTTCAACCTAAGGAGGCTACGGAGGAGTGGGAAGAACACAAGCACAAGTATTTCATCATTCATGAGTTTGGATTTAATTTATGTTCTCCTATACTTTAATTTTATTTGTGATGAATTGCTCCATATCTATGGAGTAGTTCTCTTTAGGTTTTGATAGATTTAGTGTATTTGATGATTGTTTGTGGATTACAAATCTATATGTATTGAAACGTCTTTAGATGATTTAATTGTTGCATCATATTCACTTGTTCATGTAATCGAGAGAGGCATAACTTGTGATATCTTTGCATTATACAGTTGGGTGAGTTCGTTAATTCTTCTTAGTAATCGAAAGAGGCTAGTTGAATTATTGATTAAACTTAGTTAGGAGAATAATCAGAAGAAGTTTTTCTAAAGACCAATCCACTATGCTTTCTTGCATATCTTCACGTGCTTAAATTGGTTCATCTCGTGAGGTTGAGGCTTAATCGAGAGAGGAGCTTCTACTAAATGTTTGAACTAATACTTCAGTGAATTCGAGAGACTCACTTAAATATTAGAAGTGAATTGACTAGAGTTAGATCCCAAACAATTATCTTGTACCTATCCTATCAATCCCTATTTTCTCCCACTGATAACTTCCTTTCTTGCCTTTGTTGCAATAGTCATTAGTCAATAGCTTTAGATTCTTAGTTAATTTTAGTTGTTAACCATATAAATCTCAATTTTTGATTCTCTTGGATAGCAAACAAGCTAGAAACTAAGAAAATATTGCTTCACTCCAATCCCTGAGGATACGATATGATACGATACTATCTTTGACTAGCGAACATAATTTAAGTGTGTGTTTCAATCTCGTCTCTAATGATAAAGCACAATAAAGTATCTATCATGAGGGAAAAACACATCCAAGATTATGTCCTGGAGGGAACCATTTCATTCAGTGACGAGGATGCAGAGGGCATTGTGCAACCTTATAATGATGCACTCGTAATATCTGTACTTATCAATCAATCTCGAGTTAAACGTGTGTTTATTGATCTAGGTAGCTCGGACAACATCATTAGATCGAGAGTCGTAAAGAAATTGGGGTTATAGGACCAAGTAGTGCCAGCAGTCCGGGTGTTGAACGGATTTAACATGGCATGCAAAACCACCAAAGTGGAGATAACCCTGCTGGTGAACACCGCTTGGATGATCCAAGAAACAAAGTTATAATGTGATTGAAGGGGGAATGAGGTATAATGCTATATTCGGAAGGTCGTGGGTTCACAACATGAGGGAGATACCCTCAACCTTACACCAGGCATTAACATTCCCTACACCGGGAGGGATCAAGACGGTCTACGGAGAGCAGTCGGCCATAAAGGAGATGTTCGCAGTCGACAAGGTAATCCTGGTGCCCGTGGTTTCGACATCAAGGAATGCGAAGCCGACCAGAAAGGACGAAATTAAATAGCAATCACTGATTCTAGTCTCGGCCGAACCGGAGGAACGAGGAGTAGATGAGGAGGATGATTACGGAGTCCCGAGATCTTTCATAGCTCCTGATGACACCGACGCCACCAAATCGACTGTCGAAGAGTTGGAACAAGTCATATTAATCGAACACCTACCGGACCGAAAGGTATACCTGGGTATGAGGTTAACACACGAGCTGAGGAAAAAGCAAATTGATTTTCTTAAAGCTAATGTTGATTGTTTCGCTTGGTCCCATCTTGACATAACAGGGATCCCACTGGAGGTAACCTATCATAAGCTGAGTTTGGACATAAAGTTATACGGTTAAGTAGAAGAGGAGGCCACATTCCGAGATCAAGCATGCGTTCATCCAGGATGAGGTATCCAAATTCCTTGAAATAGGGTCCATCCATGAAGTTAAATACCCGAACTAGTTAGCTAGCGTAGTAGTAGTGCCTAAAAAAGGGAATAAGCTGAGAATGTGTGTAGATTATAAGTATCTACACAAAGCATGCAATGTGTGTAAATTACAAATATCCAAACAAAGCATTCCCTAAGGATTATTTCCCTTTGCCTAACATCGATTGAATGATCGACGTGACGGCCGGGCACGAGATACTCAGCTTTCTCGATGCTTATTCCGGGTATAACAAAATTTGGATGGACCCGGACGATAAAGAAAAGACTTCTTTCGTTACTAAATTTGGTACCTACTGCTATAATGTAATGCCGTTCGGATTAAAGAACGCGGGTACCACCTATCAACGACTAATAAACCAGATGTTCGAAGAACAGATAAGAAAAATAATAGAAGTTTATATTGACGATATATTGGTGAAGTACTTGCGAGCATAGGACCATTTGAAACATTTGCAAGAGACCTTCCACATACTGAAGAAATACAATATAAAGCTGAAACCGAAGAAGTGCGCATTCGGGGTCGGATCAGGAAAATTCCTCGGGTTCATGGTATCAAATTGAGGAATCGAGATCAACCCCGACAAAATCAAGGCCATAGAAGACATCACCATGGTAGACAACGTCAAGGCCATTCAAAGATTGACCTGGTGTATAGCCACCTTTGGCCGGTTCATCTCGAGGTCCTCGGACAAGAGCCATCAATTTTTCTCATTATTAAAGAAGAAGAGCAACTTTTCTTGGACCCTGGAATGCCAGCAAGATTTGGAGGAACTCAAATGGCACCTACCAAGTCCCCCCTGCTGCACACTCTGAAAGCGGACGAACTATTGTACCTCCACATGGTGGATTTTGAGGTGGCGGTAATGGAGTCTTAGTCCGAGAGGAAGAAGGTATACAATTTCCTATTTACTATGTTAGTAGAACTCTAGGAGAGGCCGAATCAAGGTATCCTTACCTGGAAAAATTGGCGTTTGTTTTGCTAAGCGCCTCCAGGAAGATAAAGCCGTACTTTCAGCGCCACCCCATATGTGTTGTGACCTCTTACTCGCTAAGGAATATCATGCACAAGCCCACGCTCTTGGGATGGTTGGCCAAATGGGCCATGAAAATTAGCTAGTACGATATCGAATATTGACCCCGAACCGCCATAAAATCTCAGATTTTGGCAGACTTCGTGGCCGACTTTACGCTGACCTTAATACCCAAAGTTGAAAGGGAATTACTATTAACCTCGAGGGCCATTTCGAGAGTCTGGACCCTTTTCATGGACGTTGCATAGAACGTGAAGGGGTCTAGGCTTGGTATCATATTAAAACCACTTACGGGAAATATAATTAGGCAATCTATAAGAACTATGAAGTTGACAAACAACAAGGTTGAGTATGAGGCTATAATTGTAGGTCGAGAATTGGCTAAGAGCCTTGGAGCCGAGGTGATCGAAGCTAAGTACGACTCCCACCTTGTGGTAAATCAGGTTAACAGAACGTTTGAAGTAAAATAAGAACGGATGTGAAGATAATTGGAAAAATTATAAGTAACCCTAGACCAATTCAGCAAATGGACCTTGCAGCATGTACCCGAGATCAAAATAGTGAGGCCGATGCACTGGCTAACTTGGGGCTGTCGGTTGATTCTGATGAATTTAGTTCGGGAGCAGTAGTGCAGGAAACTCAACGAGTTTAACTTGGGATTGGAGGAAAAAATACATAGACTACTTGAAGACAGGAAAATTGCCTTCAGATCCTAAAAAACCGAGAGCCCTGCGCACCGAGGCTGCCAGATTTAGCTTGGTCGAAGGGGCATTGTTCAAGAGGACCTTTGACAGCTTGCTAGCCTAATCTTAGGACCGGTGGAGACCAACTACGCCATGAGAGAAGTTCATGAAGGCACTTGCGGGAACCATTTGGGGGTAGAATCTTTGGTTCGAAAACTAATTAGGGCCGGCTATTATTGGACTGAAATGGAGAAAGATGCGAAGGACTTCATACAAAAATGCGAGGACTGCCAAAGACACGTTCCAATGATGCATCAACTGGAGAAATGCTCCACTCGATCTTGTCCCCATGGTCATTTATGAAATGGGGAATGGACATCGTCGGTCCCTTGCCATGGGCACCCGGTAAAGTTCAATTGATACTATTCATGACCGATTATTTTTCCAAATGTGTTGAGGCTCAAGCATTCAAAAAGGTCTTGGACAAAGAAGAATTGATTTCATCTAGGACCACATAATACGTCGATTTGGGATACCAGCCGAGATCATTTGCTACAATAAAAAATAATTCGTCGGCAGCAAGGTGAGAATGTTTTTCAAAGACCACATGATCAAGAAGATACTATTAATACCTTATCACCCTAGTGGAAAGAGGCAGGCATAATCAACGAACAAGACTATACTTTTAAACTTGAAAAAGTGGTTGATCGGTGCGAAAGGAAAATGGAGGAAGATCTTGCCCGAAGTCATGTGGGAATACCGTACGACTTCGAAATTGAGCACCAGGGCCACCCCGTTCTCTTTGGTCTACGGAGCCAAAGCGTTAATACCATCTCCAGTACGTGATCGAAGAGCCATATCGCGAAGCCATGATCATGAGCCTGGAACTATTGGATGAAAGGCGGGAGGCTTCCCTGGTCGGGTTGGCTGCCTAGAAGCAACGAATAGAAAGGTATTACAATTGAAGAGCCATCCTATGACACTTTTAAGTCGGGGACTTGGTGTTGAGGAAAGTAAAACTACACACCAGGAAACCTAACGAAGGGAAACTAAGCCCGAATTAGGAAGGACCGTATCGATTGTAGGAATAACCGGCAAAGGCTCTTATAAAATCAAAGAACGGAACGGCGTAAAACTACCGAACAACTAGATGTGACATAATTGAAGCCGCACTACTGCTAAGGTACGAACTCAATTACTTTTTAATCATGTTATAATTCTAACTAACGTATGCAGGTAATCAACCAAAGACGGATGTGACTATTAGGTTTGAAAGAATGTGTTGCACTGTTTTTTCCTTGGACCGATTTTGCCATAAAGTGGGTTTGTTGGCAAGGTTTTTAATGAGGCAACAATAAAACGTGCTACCTTAGATTTGAAGACCGGTTTCAAACTATAATCAATGATCGTTTGCTTTAGGCCAACAGTATGCAAGTCCTCACGAGTTCGAACTCGAATACTGGGGTCCATTGCCCTCGAATTAAGATCTTGTGCAAGGAAAAAGGAAAATTTAATGTGCTAAAAGCTAAGGCTTGGTGGTTAGGATTCATTGTAAGGGCCACATGGTCGTATGAACCAAGACCACATAGTCCACTCTAGCCATGGCACAAGTTTTATGTGCCTTCAATCGTGCACCTTGCATACTAAGCAATGAAAATAATTTCTACTTCTCTTACACTGTTATTGTGCATTTTTGCTTCTTTGATCCCGGATCTTAAAGCCCACGGGCTACCCTTACTCGGGGACTGTCGCCCGATGAAAATTTAGACGACCCGGGCTATCGAATCTCGGAGGCACCAAACCCATTAGGCGGTGCCCAAATATAAAAGGCTACAACCACCTTAAAAATGGCTCGAGACGTCCGAAGTCCGTAACAAGGAAGTAAGGCCTTTACGAGAATTCGAAATCTTCCAAGTGATTACCCTCGGTAAAAACATCATCTAAAAAAATTTAAGCATCTTAAAAACCTTCAGTCTCACCGAGGGTTCAAAGACACAAGTAAACTAAAGTTGCATTGAAGTCTAGTTTTATGTTAAGGCATAAAAAACAAGACACAAATAGAAATTGCAAAGATGCTAGAAAAGTAAAGACACGATATTGTTAGAAAGGAAAAATTCTATGTACTCCACAATATATTTACAAAGGCCCGATAGAACAACCTCATAATAAAGAAAAAAGAGTAGACATAAGGAAAAACTGTAAAAATACTAAGGCATCTACGCCTGGTCTTCACCGGGGCCCAACTCGTCACTAGAACCGTCGGAGCACTCAGAGCCCTTAGAACCCTTGAAGCCTTCAGGACCCTCAGGCTCGTAGAGCTCATTTGCCTCGGCCTCGAGCCTCCTAGCTTCTTCAATCTCGACTGATAGGTCAAAACCTTAGGCATGGATCTCTTCGATGGTCTCTCTCCGGGATAGTCACTTTATGTACTCAGTCTTCGTCTTTAAGTGGATCTCGGCTGCCTCCACATCGGCCTTGTACCGAGCCACCATTTCCTCGACATCAGCAGAGATTTCATCCAATCTGGACCTCAGTGCTGCATGTTCTTGTCCGAGAGCATCCCGTTCCTTGACGACCGAGCATAGCCATGTCCGGAGATCATCATTTACCCGAGACCACTTATCGGCTTTGTCCTTCGCCACCCAAAGTTGGTTCTTGACCGATGCCAGCTCCATTTTTGCAGCTTCCTTCTCTAAAGGCAGCAGGTCTATCTTGCCCTTCCACACTTCGGTCGTGGCCTTGACCTCGTCCATCTCTGCCTGAAGCTAGTCGATCAAGTCTATCTTCTGTTGGACCTGCGAAGTTGTGTTGTTAGTTACCATGACAAGCTGCTCATTTTTAGCCTTAAATATCTTTACCTTCTCAACCAGGTCGGCATGTTCCCGCTTCAGGGTCGAGGCCTCCTTCTGAGCTTTTTCCAGCACGGCCTGGAGAATCGGGAGGTCTTAGAGGGCCTCGTCTTACTGCTCGCCGAGAACCCTATACATGTCCTTCTCCCGGACCTGCTCTTTGAGCTCAAACTCCAGCTGGCTAATCTCCAAGTGGTACTGGAGGAAGCTTTCATAGTGAATTTGATGGCTATAAACCAATGAAGTTAGTAGAGGATATCAAAAACCGGAGTGATTTTCACAAAGGGGTACAAAAGGGTTGACGCCTTACCGGTTCAGTGCCTGTTGTTCCTCATTGAAGAGGCTCGACGTGACCACTTCGTTCATCTTTCCTTGGTCCTCCTTGGTCACTAGGCATCGGAGGTAGCTGGCTACGTCCACCGGAGCAGACAAGACCCCAGCATCCTCCGAGATTGGGAGAATGACTGTTCTCTTGCGCTTGGGGTCTACACTGGAGCAGGGAATTGCTTCACTAGTTATAGGCTCGAACTCGGCCCGCCCACTCTCGAGGGCACGTCCTTCTTTGGGATCTCCAGGTGACCAAGCCTGGAACAAAAAAATCCTCCAGTGCGGCCATATCCACGTCGTCGAAGAACGTGTTAAGGGCATCATCTGAGTCATGCGCCACCTTTCTTGACTTCTCTTTGCCCTCTTGGGCTTCTTCGAGCACGGACTCGGTATAGGAGGGTGTCTATACAATGTCAATGACACTGGTTGCCTCCTTAGGAACAGGAGCGGCTTCCTGGGAGGCCGTAACCTCCGTCTCTCCCTCTAGTTCCCAAGTAGAGGGGTTCAGCCTCATGGTCCTCTTTATCTTTTGTCGCCTACTCCTCCTCTTTAAGGGTCAACACGTGAGAGATGAAAAGGTCGTCATCTTCAGGCTCGTCCCTGACCTGGTAGAGAGAATCGGGGTCCGGTACCCTGGACTTGGTGCTCTTTTTGGGCTTCCAAACCCGAATGGTCACTTTCTTCTTCTTCTTTACGTCGGCGTCTGGGGAACCCGAGGACTTTCTGTTCTTATTCTTCTCCTCCTTCACGGCAGCCCCGGGCTACCCCAAAATGGAAGGCTCAGCAAGCGAGGACGGTCCTCGTCCGCATCCAACGACCTAACTTTGGTTGTCTTAGGAAAACCTGTAAGAAAAGACAAAGGATTAGCACTGTGTAAGTTAATAGCAAGGTAATGAATATTTAGGGAAGAATCTCACCATGAGAACGAGCCTCCTATTTGCCCTTCGAAATCTTGCGCTATGCGTGCTTGGAGTACGGCATGTGCTTGCATATTTCCTCTATCCACTCCTTGAATCGGGGGATCGCATCAGGAACTTTGGCAATAGCCGCATGACCAAAAACACAGGCAATTAGAGCAAGAGTAAAAAGAAAGGAACACTCAAGAAAGACAATACTTACGGGATACGTTCTACTCCTCGGAGAATCGCAGGAATTCGGGAGGGATCAGATCTTTGGTTTTCATCGGAACGAACTTCCCCTGCCAGCCTCGGCCTCGGTCCTCATCAATGCTTGAGAAAGGAACCTTGGTTGCTCGGTGAACGAGCTTGATTAGTCCCCTCGAAATATTTAAGCACTATATAGGCGGAGCAGATGGTCGAGGGTGAACCGAGGGGCTTCGGTATTGTTCACAAAATGGCATAAGAGGATCACGATCCTCCAGAAGGATGGGTGGATTTTCCCAAGGCACACCTCGTACCTTTTGAGGAAGGCAAAGACTACGGAGTTCACCGGGGCGAGCTTGAAGGGGTTAGTGTAAACACTCAAATACCCCTTCACGTAAGTAGTGATATCGTCGTGGGGCCTGGGAACAACCACGTCCTTACCCTCCCATGTATAGTCACTCGGACTATGGGTAACGTTTCTTCAGTGACAAAGCATATGTATCTCCATGCTTCCTAGTCTCGATCTTGTTGACTAGAGGCCTTTTCGACCTTGAAGTCGTCCCCGGTAGAGCAGCCTCGGGGTATAAAGCTCTTCATAGGAGGCTCTTGAGCTACTTCGGGAACGGCCACCTTGGCATCTGCGGCCGAGTGGGAAGATGAAGGAGCAGCCTGCTGAGGCACTGACTTGGAGGTTTTTGCTATTGTAATTCTTGGAAATATGAAGGTCTGAAGAAAAACTTGAAGATATGAAGATAGTATGAAGGTTTGAAGGTCTGGGTTGAAGGTTCAAAGAGGGGATTTAAGATGAAGATATGAAGGCTAGAAGAACAACGTATGAAGATTTGGAGAAGTTAAAAGCCGTTAGAGAGTTCAAGAGTAAAGTCTAGAATTGAAAAGTGGATGAAGTGAAAAAGTTGAAGCTTTGATAGGGGAAAAAACAATCAATGCACGACTTCGTGTTCGAAGGCAACCAGCCAGTGACTGACACGTCTCCGAAGTCAGAACTACACGACTAATGGGACGTTTCGATTTATCTGTCATCTTAGTTGTAACGTACGAAGAAAGGAACCAGGGTTCATATATCATTTTCCATCGTTTGGGCAAACCTACTCTCCGAAAAACGAGAAAACTATCTGTATACCAGTAAATCGAGGGTAATGCATACCCTGATTTTCTGGTGAAGAAAACGGAAGTAGCGCATGGACGCACGAGATCGAAGTCAAGGGTAGAAGCTCTTCGTATATGCATCGAATTTCGCCCATATTAGCTACTGTGTGAAACCATTTACCAAAAAATTTAAGATGTGTTGAAGTAATAAACTTTTGGGTTGTTGCTACTTTACCATTTTCAAGTAATAAATAAAATAGTTTGAACGTAAGAAATTGGGTTCCTTTTTCATTTTCTTCAAGAAATCGTGTGTTTGTTTCTTTTCAGTAATCGTTGTGTTCCTTCTATAATGTTACGTAGGTTCTTTAAGGGGTTTCTATGATGGGATAATAAACCAAAAAACCAGGAGAAAATTTTTTTAAAAAAATGAGAAAAAGATAAATATAATTTCTAGTTTGTAAGAGATGCCACATCACATATGTTATATTAATTTAGTGATTTATCGATTTATATTTTATAGATTTATAGATTTATAGATTTATAGATTGGTGTTGCACGGTCAAAATGGCATGGCATAGTTATTTTTATGGCTGGCTATCAAAAATTAGCCACCATCCCTAATGTCGTTGAATTCTAGCCAGTTTAACTTAAAATATATTAATAATTGATATTTTTGCCCTTCTCCTTTTTAACGTCCTACTTAGTTAGTTTTTCGTTTTTAAATCACTTTTTGCTTTTTTTAAAGTACTGTACGGATTTCGCTTTCTTGAGAATACATTCTTTAAATTTCGATCTGGGTTAGGTCAAATTTTCTTAAAATTTCGTCTGCGTAAGTGTTGTTTTTACAGTACTGTTGTTGAATTTTCGTTCTTATTGTTGCTGCATTTGTTTTAATTTTCATTTACGTACTGTTAGCGTTTAAAATTTCGTGATATTTTAACATCGATGATTTTTTTGTTTATTTTCTGTTCAGTAGTTCGTCTTATTTCTGATGATTTTGTCACTCAGTTTTTAGTTTTATGTTTGTTATAATCGTTGCTTAACTTGTTTTGGTAAGTTGTTCAAAACAAGTATATTAGGGTGCAGTTTCAAGTAGTTTGTTGTTTCAACTGTATTATAGATTGCTGGAGTTCTTGTCAAAATTTGAAATCCAATATTTGATTTTTTGTAATAAATTTAGTTCCAGTATATTATTCTGTAAGTCTGACCTTTAAATACTTGTTGTCCAGTATTATATGCTGGATGAGTGTTATAATATACAGGAGTTCTGTTTGTTTCTAATCATTTATGTTTAATGATAATTTTTATTTGTATTCTTTTATGCTATTTGATTATGTTTTTTCGTTTTAGCCCAGTTTTTATTTATGGAGTTTTATTTTTGTAATAAATTTGCTTTAAGTATATTATACGAGAAGTGCCATCTGATTCCTTGTTGTCCAGTATTTTATACTGGATAATTATTCTAATATACTAGAGTTCTGTTTTATTTTTAATGATAGATTGTTTCTGCTTTTTTTTTTTTGTATATACTGTTTGATTATGTTTTTTTTTTCTATGCTAGTATTTGTTTATGGAGCTTTATTTTTTGTCCTAAATTTGATTCCAGTATATTATACGGGAAGTCTGCGCTCTTAAGCCTTGTTGTCCAAAAATTTATACTAGATAGTTATTATAATATACTGGAGTTCTCTTTATTTTTGATTACTTATTTTTATTGATAGATTGTTTCTGTGTTTTGTTATATGCCGTTTGATTGTGTTTTTTCTCTCTACGCCAGTATTTGTTTATGAAATTTTATTATATCTGATAAATTTGGTTCTAGTATATTATAAGAGATGTCTGGCCTCTAAAGCCTAGTTCTCCGTTATTTTATACTGAAAGATTATTATAATATATACTGGAGTTGTGTTTTATTTCTGATTGCTTTTTTTCAATGAATATTTGTATCTGTATCTTTTTTATATGCTGTTTGATTATGTTTTTTCTTTCTGCCCCAGTATTTATTTATGGAGTTTCTTATTTCTGACTAACTTGATTCCAGTATCTTGTACGAGAGGTCTTCCATTTGAAGGCTTGTTGACCAGTATGTTATACTGGATTACAATTATAATATACTGGAGTTCTGTTTAATTCAGATGATAGATTGTATCTGTTTTTTTTTATATGCTGTTTGATTATATTTTTTCTTTCTATGCCAGTATTTGTTTATGGAGTTTAATAGTTTATGATAATTTGGTTCCAGTATATTATACAGGAAGTCTGGCCTCCGAAGCCTTGTTGTCCAGTATTTTATACTGGATGATGATTATAATATACTAGAGTTCTGTTTTATTTCTTATTACTTTTGTTTATTGATAAATTGTATCTGTGCTTTTTGTATGTGCTGTTTGATTATGCCTTTGCACTGTAAGCCAATATTTGTTTATGGAGTTTTATTATTTCTAATTAAGTTAATTCCAGTATATTATACAGGAAGTCTGCCATCTGAAGCCTTGTTCTCCAGTATTTTATACTGGATGAGTGTTACAATATAATGGAGTTATATTTTATTTTTGATTACTTTTTTGCTATGATTATTTGTATCTATATTTTTTTATATGCTATTTGATTATGTTTTTTCTTTCTACGCTAGTATTTGTTTATGGAATTTTATAGTTTCTAATTAATTTGATTCCAGCACATTGTACGGGACATTTGCCATCTAAAGCCTTGTTGTCCAGTATTTTATACTGGATGATGATGATAATATACTGGAGTTCTATTTTATTGCTGATTACTTGTGTTTAATTATAATTTGTATTTGTATTTTTATGTATATGTTGTTTCATTATATTTTTTCACTCTAGGCCAGTATTTGTTTATGGAATTTTATTGTTTCTAATGAATTTGATTCCTGTATATTATACTAGAAGTCTTCCCTCTGAAGCCTTGTTGTTTAGTATTTTACACTGGATGATTATTATAATATAACTGGAGTTGTATCTTTTCCAGTATTTTACACTGGATGATTATTATAATATACTTGACTTGTATTTTATTTTTGACTACTTTTTTTTCAATGATTATTTGTATCTGTTTTTATATGTTGTTTGATTATGTTCTTTATTTTTACCCTAGTATTTTTTTTTATGGGGTTTCATTGTTTCTAAACAATTTGATTCCGGTATATACAGGAAGTCTGCCATCTGAAGGCTTATTGTCTTGTATGTTACATTGGATGAGTTCTTTTTATATATTGGATTTTGATGATATTTACTAATCTAATTTGTAATATGCTTTTATTCATAATTTTATAGAAATAGAATCTTCAAGTAGTATATTGATGGTGCGTATTCCTAAAACGCTCAAGTTTTTTTTTAAATTATATGTAATGTTGCTTATATTTTTTGTATTTTAATTTTAGGAGGGAGATAGATTTTATGAGTTTAAGGATTGGTTTTGTGCTAATTGTTACTGGAAAGGTGATAGAAAACTTAAGCAAACTATTTCATCCTTTTTATCTGGAACTCAAATGGATATGTTGAAGAACTGTGTATTTGAAAATTTTTTGAGTTGGATGAAGTTAGTCACTCTGGGAAGTTGGCGCATTGTATGTTGCTGTCTCAATTGTTCTACAAGGATAAAAGAAAAATGATTTTTTAGAGTTTTTGGGCATGATGTAGCATTTACTGATGAGGATTTCCACAGTATTACTGGACTTAATGTTGAGGCAACTGATTATAGCTTTATTGATGTTAGAGAGAACCGTTTGAAGGAATGGTATTTCCCTGAAGTGAAAAGGGGTTTGAAGGTAGAGAATTTGTTTCATTTATGCAAAAATGGTCTCGATTGCGTGATGGTACATCAGTTGATGTTTCTGTAGATGTTGAGGAGGTTTGCAATGAAGATGCAGTGAAGCTTGCTCAAATTTACTTATTAGAAGTTCTTCTATTGGGTAAACTTGATGGTTGGAATATGAGCTATTGTTGCATGAAAATCATTGACGACGAAGAGCTTTGTGTTTCTTTTCCGTTGGACAGTTTATGTTTCAATGAGCTTATTGATAGTTTGTCGCATGTTCTAACAACTGATTCAGTTAAAAAGAAATCCATGGGCAGGATTCCATCTTATATGGTGCTTAGATTCCCATTTTTATTAAATATATGGATGATGGAAGTGTTTAATGATTTTAGTCAATTTTCAAAATATGAAGATCGTGGGCCAATTAGGATGTCTTACTCAAGCATTGGATGTCCAAAGTATAACAAACTTCATAAAGATTTCTTTACAAAAGAAAGTGTAAGTTAGTAGTATTTGACTTTTTATCATATTTCTTTTCTTATAGATTTTGTTTTAATCTAATTGTTTATGTTTTTATTTATTTAATAGAAGTTTAAGATTTTCAAGGTGAACCCGTCAAATCTTCTTCAACATTCATCGAAAGTTAATGTTAGCGACATTGTGAATGTAAGTTATCATTTCTCTGATTTTATTTAGTCTTGTTTTTAATTTATTTTTAATGATAGTATATTGGATTTTGGTTCTGATAACTTGCATTTCAAAATTTAGTTGCTGAATATTATTTTGGAAACCTGTTCCTCGAAGCATTATTGTCCAATTTTTTCTACTGGATCAGTATAATATACTAAATGAGTATAATATACTAGATTAGTGTAATACACTAGATGACCATAATATACTCGATCAGTATAATGTACTGTATGAGTATGATATACTCGATCGGCATCATATAAAGGATAAGCATAATATATTGGATCAGTATAACATACTGGATGAGTATAATATATCGATCAGTTGGATTTAGTATAATATAGTTGATTTCACCATATTTTTTAATTCTAATCCAGTATTTTTCTCGAGTTTTATTTATTTTTAATAACTTGCAATACATTATAATGTGCTAGTCTTCTTGAATAGTTTTTATACTGGATAAGTATAATATACTGGATTTGAGCATGTTCCTGTGTTATGATGCTGAAATTCTTATTTGAGAAACTACAAGTTTCATTTTTCTTTTCTTTTCAGAGAGTATCACCCAAAGTGCAAGACATTATACGTGCAGATCCGGTCGATTTTGAGAAAAAGATGAAGAAAGTTAATAAAGCTACTCGAAAAAAGATGAAGATGCATGTTGATAATTCTGTTAAGGTAATTAACTAGTTTGCTGCTATTTTTTAGTGTTGATCTTTTTGGTATAATAATATATTGTATATTAATATTATTTATTCATTGTTACAGGATATTAAAGGAAAGTTTGATAAAGTTTTAGATTTCACTGGAAATTTAAATGAAGTAAACAAAAATGCCATCAAGGAATTTTGAATGATGAAGTTGAAAGGAATGAATTTAGAGATGGTTCCAGCTTTTCAATGGAAGAACGTGACAAAAATAATGAACATTGTAAGATCCGTCAAGTTATTCGCTTAAATTACACCCTAACAATAGTGTAAGCGATCGATGTCAAATATAGTAACCCAACAAGGTTGGGGTAGAATCCCACAGGGAATAGGCGTGAAATTATTGTCCAATTAATATAACACTTTACTAAGTCGTAATTCTACCAAGTAGCCAAATAAAATAAAGAACTATTGAATATATAAGGAAAGTAAAACTGAGAACTAATGTTTAAGAATAGTTTGAACGTGAGAACTATGAATTTTAAGAAACCAAGGTTGTGCGCCCCTTAATGTAGTAGAATGTTCTTGATATTGATATTAAATTCCGTTCTTGATATGCAATTGGTGTTTACTGTATTATCCAATATTTTTCAATATTCGGATAATGTATCCTCTTACGATTCTCCCGAATACAAAAGAGTCGATCTTAAGAACAACCAATTATTTGCCAAATGAAAATCTACTTATTCCTAAGTGATTTCGTTAAACAAGGTTTAAAGCCTTGAATTTCTGTTATTTATTGCTACCAAAACTCTATCTCACTTTTTCAAGATAAGATAGCGTTAATTGGCATTCGTTAATGTTTTCAACCACTAACGATTAATTGAAAAACGAGAAATAAATAAATATCAAGCTTCTTTCGAAATTGGATTAAATATCAAACTCTCAATAACATTCTACCCATCTAGGGTTCACAACCTCAGCGTTTAAGATTAGCTACACATGCTGAGAATTAAAGAACAATAAAAAGTAGCTGATATCATCTTACAAAAATAGAGAGTTTTGATCACCAAAAGCTTCTAAGAATTCGAAAATAATCAAAGCCGTACTTTGTACTCTAAGTTCTGACAAGAATGCCTTCACAAAAGCCTATAAAACCTATTTATAGAGGCCCAAAACCCGAGGCGAATGTCGGTAAGTTTTGCCAGGTTGGACTAATGCGAACCGCATTCCTGTTGCAGAACAGGAATGTGATTTGCAGATCTTCATCATCCATCGCAAATCACACCAGCCAGTTTTGCTATCGTCGCATTTGGATTTGCGGTCCACATGTTGACTATGCGATTGCAGAATGCGATCGCATTCTTCACACTAACTTTCACCCAGAACTCTGTTCGTGTTTGCGATTCCAGCAGGCCAATTTGCAGTTCGCATTCCTGTTTTGCGGTCACATTTGCGACCGCATTCTCGACATGAAGATTGGCCCAAAGTTCTGTCTCAGTCTGCGAACTACTTGTCGAATATGCGATTAGCATATCTGTTATGCGATCGCATTTTTACATCTGCGATGCTCCTGACCTCTTTTCTTGTCTTTAGCTGGCTTTTTGACTTCTTTTCCATACTTCTGGATTCCTTCACTCAATATACTGCAAATACACTAAAATTACGTAAGTATCGTGATAGTTACCAAGTAAAACAAGTTAAACTTTAAGCAAATAGTATCAAAATTTGCTGAAATTACCCGGCACATCAACACCCCCAACTTAAACTCTTGCTTGTCCTCAAGCAACTAAAATGATACTATCCTAATCTAGACTCTACTTATCAAATATGAAGCAATACTGACCATGGACCGTGTTTGTTGTTAACATCTCAAGCATAACCCTTTTGAACACTGTACCCCCCTTTGAATCATTAATATGTTCAAAGACAACCAATCAATTAGTGAACTTTGAGCCTCAACAAAGTAACTAAAGGCTACCTTCAGCTGAATTTACTTATGCTTTACTCAAAGCTCAACTTACTATCAACCTAGTAGTGTATGTTCCCTCACTAGAAAGAAGGTCCCACTCTCACAATACTTATCATAGCAAAACCAAGGGACAACGTACTAGTACACTCACTCTCATAACAGAATTTCAAGTGTCACCACATGCCATGCCATAGGCTTGCCCTTATTTTAATTCATCGCCTAGTTATAGGAACACTCGGTTAAAGATCACATAAGGACTTTGTAAGCTTGTAATGTCGTTTAAGAAAAGGTAGGATATATATTTAGATAATAGTGGCTACTTTCCCCTTGAACACTAATTACACGCTTCTTTCTTTCAACCTTTTGTTCCTTTTTGACCCCATGGCCTCAATGGCCTTACATTCCCACATTAGACCCCACTTGCATACCTTTTTATTTGATTCTCAAGCTTCTTTACGACAATACACATAGAATATGATCTGAATTTTTTTTCTATTTTTCTTTTCCTTTTTTTTTTTTAAAATATATGTTGAAGCTTTCATAGATTCACATGAGCTTTTGAGGTACGGGGTCCCAGTCTCATTTCACAACCTTGCCCATTTTCATGTTGACCCACACCCCCAACTTAAACTTTTAGCAATGTTCTCAATTTTCAAGAAGGAACAGGTTCAAGAGAGATCATGTCTTACGAATGGGATAGGTTTGTAACGCAGAGGCCAAGGAAAAGGCTACATGGCTCAAATAGGGTATTAGTGATATTCATTATGCACAGGTAAGCTAAAAAGGCTAGAAAGGTTTCATCACTAATCAAAGAAAGCGTAAGATCATTTCTCTAACTCAGTGTACGTAGGATAGGCAACGAAAAACCAACCGGACAAGTTCTAGATGGCAGCAGTAAACACAAGAACTATCAAAACAAGGAGCTCACACACATTGGCACATCAACTGTTCGGTTAACATAGTTTACAGCTTTGGAGTCCACATTTAGTAATTCGAGGCTTTCCTCGTGTACACAAACATAATTCTAAGTAGAACTAGAGTTACTGAGCGAGCCTCAAATCCACCTAATTGATTTGTTATAAGGTTCTATTCTTCACATATGTTTACATACTTGATATTCAATAGATGTACCGTCCTGGTCAATATACTTCATATTTAAAGGCCCGGTTCTACTATTACACCCTTGAAAAAGAACCGGACAAAAGAAAAAATAAGGGAAATTTATTGCTAACTATTTAATTATAACAACATATACACATGAATCATAAAGCATTACTATATAATGTACAGGTATCAAATGTCACTAAACATGCTCACAAATAAATCAAATATATAGACAAAATAAGAATATAAGGCTACCACCCCCAACTTAAACACATGCATTGTCCCCAATGCATAAAAAGGAATATAAAGGACAAGGGGCTCCCTGGTGGCGGAATTGCGCGAAGAGATGCAGTAGCCTAGGTCTCCGTCGGTGCTGGAGGAGAAGAGTGGGTCTGGTCCGAAGCCGGTAGGGGAGCCGCTGAGCTGCTACTTCTCTCGTTGGTGGCCATCTCCTGGTAGCCTTATCTGCTAATGATCGCTCAATGGCCTTCTCGATGTCGGCTTGCTCTTGTTCCTCCTCCGCCGTAGGCACAACAATTTCTTTTCCTTTTGGCTTAGGGGTTGCACTCTCATCGACCTCTAAACTAGCCTCCTCTGATTCGTCCATTTTGAACTCTGATGACCGCTCCGATGTCTCGTCATCAGTAGACTCAACCTGGACTGTAAGGGCAGGAGGCTGAGACACTTTAGCAGACGAAGGTGCAATGTCTGCCATAAGTGTCGTGAAGTCCAGCCCCAAGTCAGCACGGCCAGCACCCTGGTCACCCTCGTTGGGTAGGAGAGATGATATGTCGAACTCCAGATTTTTCATCTTCTGGAGGTCGGTCTTCAGTGATTTTACTTCCTTCCGTAGGTGGGGCAAACCACTCACTTCACCTCTTTCAATGCTTTCAACCCTCGACTCAAGCTTGGTCAACCTCTCTCCGAACGCTAATTGTTGTTGTTGCAGCGGAGTCAAGGCCTGTTTAATCAGTGAGGGTAATGTCTTCAAGAGTTGGTCTACTTTAGAGTTTGCGTGATGAGCAATTAAACCAAGTCTTGAAATGGCTGGCATGTGCGAGGCTGATGAACCAGTGGTAGATGAGGGTGCAGTTTCTTCAGCAGCTGTAGAGGTGTCAGGATTTTGGGGAGACAGGAGGTTTTGAGAGTCAATGTCTTCAATTGGGGTTGTTTTTGGGGCCGGTGAATCACTGATACGAGTGATATCTGTATCTTTCGTAGACCTCCCAGGTTTGTCTTGTTGTGGTAAGAATGGGACATCCACCTCTTGGCAGAGGGTGGTGATCAAACTTGGGAAGGGAAGTGATGTGGCCCGCTGAGTAGCCCGGATGCCAATTTCCTGGAAGATAAGACTCCCCACATCAATTATAATACCCGTCATTATGCAAGCAATGAGAAGTGCCTTCTCAATGCTGATGTCTGTTTCGCTTCTGGAGGGTATTAGATAGGAGGTGACGAAGCTGAGCCAATATTTGCCCTCCCTTGTGAGGTCTTCCTTAAAGATTTTTTTTCCAGGATTTATCCAGGCCGGGGCCCCCTTTGCAATTATTGACGATATCCACCCCCGTTCATTCTCTCTATTGGATTACTTTTCATCGTACTCGGCTGTGCTTGAGTCCCAGTTGGGGAAGTAGAGTTCGTTGATATCGTTGCTGCCACAAAACACAGTCTTGCCCCGAACTTGAACAAGGCCAGTGAATATTCTATTGCGTCGGTGATATGCTGATCGGGAGGCTCCATAGGACGCATAAAATTCACGGACCATTGACTCATTGTATTCCTTGGGGTCCTTAGTGAAATACTCCCATCTTCTCGTTTTTATGATTTCGAGAATATGAGGGTATTTGTCCTGCAGCCTATTCAAGCTCAACTTCTTCTCCCCCAGGATCCTTCTCTTCGTGAGTGCTTCGCTGAACAAAGATCTTGAACCTTTAACCCCAAAGCGAAGCTGAACGTCATCACCTCTCTTCCTTCATGACTCGGCAACTAGATCAACTTCCGGAACGCAATCCTCCTCATCAGACTGGGAGGGGTTAGGTATAGTTGATTATTTCCTTTCCCGTTTGGTTGGTTCAGAGGTTGAAGCGAAGGAAGGCCTTCTCTTTGAGGAATGCTTTTTGGCCATATCTACATAAGTGGGAGATGTCAGTGACATTATCGTCATTTGAGAGAAAAAAAAACAAAGAAAAACAGGAGAAATGACCAAAGAGTTACAGAAATGCGGTGTGGTTTGCGGTCGCATAATCACTATGCGAATCGCAAATCCATTGTAGATTGGTGATGTGCATAAGCCTGTTCGATACACACAAATGCGATCGCAAACTCATCACAAAACGAGATCTGCGATCGCATAACCACCGCATAATTCACCAGTGCTAACTAAATATTCTGAGTGTGTTCGCGGTGGATCTGCGGTTCGCAAATTGGTTATGCGATCGCAGAGTCACCGCATTTGTCGTCTCCCTCAGACATCTAGGGTTTAGGGATGCGGTCTAATTGCGGTCCACATTTTGAATTTGTGGACCGCAAATACCTTCAAATACCCAAGAATGTGCATCACTTAAGCAAACAAACCCTAGATTTCTGTCTTCCACTCCCACGACTTTGAACTTCTTCACTGAACAACAAACCCTAGGTTTTCGAAATAAGAATTTAAGGTAAAGCAAAGAGTGCACATACCTTGGGAAGAAGATTGTAGCTCTTAGATAAAAGGTGAATGAACTCTTGGACTGACAGTTGTAGTTTTCCGATGATGTTCGTCGGAAGTCTTCTCTGTTTCCGTCTTTTCTTCTCTCTTTTTTTTTTGGCAAATTATAAGCTTTTATTGATAACAGAAAGAGAAAACAACAATAAAGGCAAAATACAAGCAAGGTGGACAATAACTCGATCAGTGTCGCCTATATGCCGTGGCTATATAATTACTCATCTGCGCCTCACATTGCCTAATTGGCAGCCTCATGTAGAGGAGTCATGGGTTATCTGCCGGCAATATAGTCACACGAGGGCATATAATGTAATAGCCATTCGGGTGTATCCGAGAGCATAAGAACTAGGCAATCACAACCGAGTTAAACCTTACCTTACATCACCTATTGAGGTTGTTTAAAAACCTCGCCTATTAGCCGGAATGTAAAAAATAAGAAGAAGCGAAAATCAAATATTGTATGATCATCATAGAGTTAATAGTACACTCTATGACGATGTTACAAGTTCTAAAGCTAAAAACGTGCCATATCAGAATGTTGTCAGAATAGGATTGTTGTTTCTCTTTGCTTAATCTTGCCTTTTCCTCATTTTGGTAGTACTGTAAATCCACAAGTACGTAGATCACTATTACTTCGACTGTTTGTTCCTCATTTAGCTGCTGTCCATCCTCTGGAAATGTTGTGAAGTTCTTGTTCTTATGCCCCGTCCTTGTTGATGTTTGACAGACTGTAAAAATCTGCTGCTGCTGCTCCGTTTTATGTATTACTTTTGTCGCTATCTGCAAAGTAACTGGTGATGTTGAAGTACATTTCTGCTGATGCATTCCAGTTACTATTGAGTAATAATTCTGAGAGAATAAAAATTGCATCTGCTCATCAATTTCCATTATCGCTGCCTGAAATATAACTGTTAATCTTGAATTGCGTATCTGCTGCTTCTGTCCAAACATTTACTGCTGTTGCCCATTGAAACTACTGCTGATGATGTCCAAAAAAAACTGCTTAAGCTGCTTCCCATTCATTGAAGAATGTGTGATTTGTTGTCCATTCTGTGCATTAATTGTTCTAGCTTGCTTCAGTTGAAGGCAATGAAGTTTCTGCCTAGTTGACGCTGCCTCAAGTCCCATTAGCAATTTTCCACCATTGATTGTAATACACCGTACTAATGTCACCAATTGAGAAATGTCACTGAAACATAATTTATGTACAGAGGTAAGTCCTGCAAAAGAGCAAACTGTGTTAGCATATAAAAAGGTCATCGTACTCTCCTCCCAAGAGATTTGAGGCTGATGATCAACAATGATGTTGAATTTCTTTCCACTGCTGGTGGTATTTTTCATATTCACACTACTTGTACTCTTATGTATGGGCATTGCAGTTTATCGCTATTCAAGATCCTTCTGCCTTTGATATCCAAATCACCAAAATTATGACATTCTATAGGAGCAATGTCAATGGCGTAGTTTGCTATGTGATCCGCCAGTTGGTTCCCTTCTCTAAATGTATGTGAGATGCTCACATTACAATTTTCCATTAACTGCATTATTTCCTCCACTTCTGCTGCAATCACCCATGGTGCAGTCCAAACTCCACATAAAACATTTTTGAGAAGCATTGAATCTGTATGTAGGTCAATGAGATTATATTGCTTCTGAAGGCAGAACTGTAATGCTTCTACTATGGCCTTTATCTCTGCTTCTGTGTTTGTTCCCTCCTGTATCTCCTCACCACGAGCATACACCAGATTTCCTTCTTCATTCCTCAATACAAATCCTATTGAACTCCTTCCTGGATTTCCTCTCGATGTACCATCAATGTTTACTTTAATCCAGGCCTTATCAGGAAAATCCCATTGAACTCTGGTATACTTCAAGTTAGGAGTATACTGTTCCATCATTTTTAGTAGATCTGGCCATTTGTGAGGAATATTTCTTATCTTAGGCTTCCTGAATCTCACCAGGGATTGTAGTGTTGTTGATATCTGAAATATGACTCTATTGATCGAAACTTCATCTCCATATTTGCGGCAATTTTTTCTCTTCCATAGTTCCCATATAATGATCGATGGCAAAGCATTGAAAATTGGTTGTAGCCTTGTAATAACCTTTGTTGTCCAACATTTCACCATAGCTTGATGCAAAGTTAATCCTTCTGCCCCCATACCTGCACATGAGAGAAAGTAATTCCAGACTTTTTTAGCAGCAAATGAGGTGAAGAATAGATGAGTGGTAGTTTCTTCTTGGGGTTGTACACAACACCAGCACTTTGAAGCCATCAAGTAACCCAGTCTCTTGAAGAAATCATCCAGTGGCAGTTTGTTTTTCCAAACCTTCCACATGAAGAATGATATTTTGAAAGGCAAACCTTTGATCCAAATATATGAATATATATTGGACTGCTCTCTTCGACTTCTAATATACTCATAAGCAGATCGAACACTAAAGTCTCCTTTTGGTTCAAGACTTCTAATATACTCATAAGCAGTTTGTTTTTCTTCTCTTTCTTTTTGTCTGTTTGTGAGTTATATATATATATATATATATATATATATATATATATATATATATATATATATTGAAGGATTTTAGAAAAGGATGAAATGCGAACACCTGGCAATTATACGACGCTTAAAGTTCCGCATAATTTCAATGCGAACCGCAAATTAGGAGCTTCCACCGCATTTTCACCAGACGTGTGAGCTGAATTCTCTGTCTCTGTTTGCGGTGAGAATGCAGTTCGCATAACTCAAATGCGAACTGCAAATCTTCAAGCCTCTTCGCATTGTTGCCCAACATGGTTGCTCAAGTTTCTGCCTCAGTTTGCGGCACAAATGCGGTTCGCACATCTCAAATGCGATCTCATTTGTGCAGCATTTTTCACCTTGATGTTTTTCTGTAGTTTCAACCACTCTTCTTCAATTCGAGTATCCTTTCATCACATTCCTGCATTTGAAAACCCTTCAAGTATACCTAAGTACAAATGTAATATTGAATTCTAAATAAATAAAAATACAACATAAGAAAAAACTAATGATACCACACATGGATTGCCTCCCATGAAGCGCTTGATTTAACGTCGCGGCACGACGATGCTAGGATGCCTCTGCAATTATTCTGTAGTTGGGATTTGATCATCTTTTAGAGCCAGTTGCTCTATCACATGTTTTTCTCCATCTACACCCAAGTAGTGCTTGATTCTTTGCCCATTAACCTTGAAATTCCGGAGCCCATCCTCCGATGCCAATTCAACAACTCCAAACGGGGAGACATTGACAACTTTAAATGGTCCTGACCATTTGGACTTTAGCTTCCTCGGAAATAATTTGAGTCTTGAATTGAACAGCAACACCAGGTCCCCTGCCTTAAACTCTCTTTTCAAGACTTTGTATCATGGACGAATTTCATTCGTTCTTTATAAACTGCTGCACTTTCATAAGCGTGAAGACGGAATTCTTCCATTTCATTCAACTGTGCCAGCCTTAGAGCTTCGGCCTCTGTCCAGTCCATGTTCAATCTCTTTAGGGACCACATAGCCTTATGCTCGAGTTCAATGGGTAAATGGCATACCTTTCCAAAGACTAACCGATACGGGGATGTACCGATGGGAGTCTTATAAGCTGTATGATATGCCCATAGAGCATCATCTAGCTTTCTTGACCAATCAGTCCTATTTGCGTTCACCGTCTTGGACAGGATGCTTTTGATCTCCCTATTGGATACTTGAACTTGGCCGCTCGATTGTGGATGATAAGGTGTGGCAACCTTATGCTTAACCCCATACTTGTCGAGGAGACCCTTAAACACTCTGTTACAGAAGTGTGACCCTCCGTCGCTGATAATGGCTCTCGGGTTGCCAAACCTGGTGAAAGTATTCTTCTTTAGAAATGCGGTCACACTCCGAGCTTCGTTGTTTGGTAAGGCGACGGCTTGTACCCACTTGGATACATAGTCCACAGCCACTAGGATGTATTTCATCCCACATGAGCTTATGAAAGGGCCCATGAAGTCAATACCCCAAACATCGAATAATTCTATTTCCATAAAAAATTTCATAGGCATCTCATGCCTCCTCGAAATTGGGCCCTGTCGTTGTCATTGGTCGCAAGACTTCACCAACTGATTAGCATCCTGATAAATAGTCGGCCAGTAATACCCACACTCCAAAATTTTTGCAGCTGTTTTGTTACCCCCATGATGACCCCCAACTGGTGAGTCAGGCACGCTTTCAGGATTTGTAGCATCTCTTACTTAGGTACGCATCTTCGAATTATGTTATCAACACAGACATGGAATAAGAATGGTTCTTCCCAATAATAATTGCGACAATCCCTCAAGAATTTCTTCCGTTGGTATGATTCCAACCCTTCCGGAATAAGATCGCTGACAATGTAGTTGGCGATATTTGCATACCACGGTGCAAAAGAATTTGATACCATCAGTATATGTTCATCTGGAAATGAATCATTTATCTCTAGCTCTTCTCTTTGTCTCCCTGATTCTTCCAGTTGAGATAAGTGATCTGCCACTTGGTTTTGTGTTCCCTTGCGATCCATAACTTCGAAATCAAACTCTTGCAGCAGTAACACCCATTGGATTAGTCGTGGCTTAGCATCTTTCTTCTCCATCAAATGATGGAGAGCAGCATGATCTGTATGCATAATCACTTTTGAGCCCAATAGATATGCACGGAACTTCTCGAATGCATACACAATAGCTAACAGTTCCTGCTCAGTTACAGTGTAATTCATTTGCGCCCCATTAAGCGTCTCGCTAGCATAGTATACTGGGTGAAGAATTTTGCTGTGTCTCTACCCCAGCATCACTCTAATAGTTACACCGCTAGCATCGCACATAAGCTCAAAAGGCAATGACCAATCATGTGTGACAATGATAGGTGCCGTGGCGAGCTTCGTTTTCAGTTCTTCAAAAGCAGTGAGGCATTTTTCATCAAAGACTAACTTGGCATCTTTCTCTAAGAGTTTACACATTGGGTGTGCAATCTTTGAGAAATCTTTAATGAACCGCCTGTAGAATCCAGCATGCCCCAGAAAGCTACGGACACCATTCACTGATGTGGGTGGAGGGAGCTTGGCGATGATCTCAATTTTAGCCTTATCCACCTCTATACCATGCCTGGAGATTTTATGCCCCAAAACAATACCTTCATCCACCATGAAGTGGCATTTTTCCCAATTTAATACAAGGTTTGTTTCTTCGCATCATTTCAGCACTTATTTGAGATTCTTCAAGCATTGCTCAAAAGTTTCCCAACTACCGAAAAATCATCCATAAAGACTTCGAGGAAATCCTCCACCATATCAGAAAAAATCGACATCATACATCTCTGGAAGGTAGCTGGAGCATTGCACAATCTGAACGGCATTGGACTGAAGGCAAATGTTCCATACGGGCAGGTGAACGTTGTCTTCTCCTGATCCTCCAAATCAATATTTATCTGATTGTACCTGGAGTATCCGTCAAGGAAGCAATAAAAGGACTTTCTGGCTAGCCGATCAAGCATTTGATCAATAAAAGGCATAGGGAAGTGGTCCTTGCATGTGGCACTATTGAGCTTCCTGTAATCCATGCATACTCACCATCCAGTTACTGTCCTTGTTGGAATCAGCTCGTTCTTTTCATTCTTGACCACCGTCATGCCTCCTTTCTTTGGCACACATTGCACTGGACTCACCCACAAACTATCGGCAATCGGATAAACAACCCCTGCATCTAGCCATTTGATTATCTCTTTCTTCACCACTTCCTGCATTGCTGGATTTAGCCATCTCTGGTGCTCCACACTCGATTTTGTCCCATTTTCTAGTTGAATCTTGTGCTCACATATTCCGACAGGAATTCCCCGACTGTCAGCAATTGTCCATCCGATGGCTTGTCTGTGTTCCTTCAAAACTTGCAGCAACTGTTTTATCTGCACATCATTCAACAACGAAGAAACAATTACCGGTAAAATATTATTCAAACCAAGGACCTCAAATTCGAAGGAAGCGGCTTGAGCTCTAATTGAGGTGGTTCAATAAGGGACGGATTCTCTGGAGGTGTAGCTCTATTCTCCAAATCTAGGGACAGTTTTGGTGGAGTATATGAATAAGAACCACGACCTTCTAACGCATTCACCGACTCCATAAACCCTTCCAAATCATTACCATCGAAATTCACAAATATAGCAGCCAGTGCTTCACCAAAACATTGCTCTTCCATTTTCATCTCGACAGCTTCATCAACTTCATCAACAATACCAATTACTGAAATGTTCTCGTACTCAGCTGGCAACTTCATTCCCTTACTAGCTTGAAAAGTGACTTCTTTGTTGTTTACCCGAAACTTTATTTCATTACGCTCTGAGTCCATAAGAGCCCTTCCAGTAGCTAAGAATGGTCTCTCCAATATGATAGGGATCTCCTTGTCCACAGCACAATCGAGGATCACAAAGTCGGCTGGAATATGAAATTTTCCAACTTTTACAATTACATCATCCACAATACCAACTGGTCTTTTGATAGATCGGTCAGCCATCTGCAACCTTATGCTTGTCGGCCTCGGCATTCCTAGCCCGGCTTGTTTGTATATAGCGAGAGGCATTAGATTAATGCTGGGCCCATTGTCACACAATGCCTTAGCAAAGTCACGCACTCTAATAGTGCACGGAATAGTAAATGCTCCTGGGTCCTCTTTCTTTTGGATTGGATTTGTAGCTATGATCGAGCTAACCCTGTGAGTCATGTTTACCACCTCATTCCTGGTGGTTCTCTTTTTCGTAATCAGGTCCTTGAGATACTTGGCAAAACCTGGCATTTCTTGGAACGCCTCTAAGAAAGGTATATTAATTGGTAACTGCTTGAGAATGTCATAAAACTTCTCAAACTTGCTGTCGTCAATTCTTCTCGCAAGTCTCTAAGGAAAAGGAGGAGGGGGTCTAGGAATTGGCGGAAGAACGGTTGATGTTCCTTCTGCATTATCCTTTATCCCTTCCTGAGTCTCATCTCTGTTCAGTACAGTTTCTGGATTTTTGTTTACCTCAGCAACAGTATCTTTTTTAACGGCGACCCCTTTTTGAAGTTCTTTAGCATCGACTGCTTGTTCATCTCTCCCATGCAATGTCTTCCCACTCCTGGTTGTGACAACCATAATATGAGCAATTGGGCCACTTCCACACCCCTTAGGATTCACAATGGTGTCGCTAGGAAGTGTTCCCTTCTTTTGTGGATATTATTCACGAGAGAGATCCCTCATTTGCAATTCCAACTTTTGAATCGCTGCTGTGTGGGACCCAACCAATTCAGTCATGTTTTTCATGGAATTATCTGACTTTTCTTGGTTCTGTAATATCCTCTCAAGCATACCCTCCAATTTGGATTCACTTGAGGATCCCTGACTCGAATACTGACCTTTCGGAGGAACATAAGGGTTGGGACTTCGGTTTGGAAAATTATTACTGTTGTTCCAATTTCCTTGATTAGGACCACTTTGATCATTTTGCCATTGTTGGTGACCTTGCCCCTGCGGGTTTGGTCTCCAATGATTTTGCATCCCTTGACCCTGATAATGTTGCCTTTGATAACCTCCCTGAGAATTTTTGACATAATTAGCCTCTTCATATTCATCACTTTGCACTGGTTGCACATTCTCCACTAGATCGACTTTCTTCTTCTGATTTTCTGTAAACAACTTCATTAATACATTAACATTTGTGGCAAGTTCAGCAATCACCTGGTCTCGTTCTTGATTTTCCTTTATCAAGTTGTTCATAGAAGGAGACCCAATTGTAATACCACCTGTTGTATCCTCAGAATGCCAATCTTGATTGTGTTTAGCCATTTTATCCAAAATCTGAGTTACTCTAGCAAAGGTTTTATCCGTGAAGGATCCAGCAGCAGCATTCTTCGCTATTGATTGGTTCATAGGATCCAAACCCATATAGAACTTTTCCAGTAAGATTGAATCTGGAAAGCCATGGTTTGGGGACTTCACCAAATACAACTTGAAGCGTTCCTACGCTTCGTGTAGTTGTTCACCAGGTAGTTGTTTACAGAATAATATCTTGTTGCGGAGCTCAGATTTCTTGCTTTGCGGAAACCACTTTGACAAGAATGGCCGAACTAGCTCAGGCCATGAATGGATAGAATCTGGAGGAAGGTTTTGAAGCCATTTCCTCGCATCTCCAGCTAACGAGTACTTAAAGCATCTCAGCCTTAATGCATCGTCAGAGACATTATTTTGCTTGTGCGTCGCACAAACACCCAAAAAGTTCCTGAGGTGCTGCGTTGGATCGTCATCAGTAGAGTTTCTGAAGTATCCTTGAGCTTTCAGCATCAAAATCAGTCCATGTTCTACCTTGAATGTAGCAGCACTTATAGCTGGAGGTACTATAGCATTTGTATCCTCTATATATTCTTCAATATCAGCAAACGGATTTTCTTCCTGTTCCACCTCTACATCTTCTTCATGGTTTGCCATATCTTCCTATCTACAACAACCAAAACAAACAACGTGCAATCAAGTGGAATTAGACTTATAGTAAAGTATACACTAATTAGAAATTTCAAAACCGTATTCCCCGGCAACGGCTTCAAAATTTGATTCGCTCAAATTACACCTTAACAATAGTGTAAGCGATCGATGTCAAATATAGTAACCCAACAAGGTTGGGGTCGAATCCCACAGGGAATAGGCGTGAAACTATTGTCCAATTAATGTAACACTTTACTAAGTCGTAGCTCTATCAAGTAGCCAAATAAAATAAAGAAGTATTGAATATATAAGGAAAGGAAAACTGAGAATTAATGTTTAAAAATAGTTTGAACGTGAGAACTATGAATTTTAAGAAACCAAGGTTGTGCCCCCCTTAATGTAGTAGAATGTTCTTGATATTGATATTGAATTCCGTTCTTGATATTCAATTGGTGTTTACTGTACGTATCCAATATTTCCCAATATTCGGATAATATATCCTTTTACGATTCTCTCGAATACAAAAGAGTCGATCTTAAGAATAACCAATTATTTGCCAAATTAAAATCTAGTTATTCCTAAGTGATTTCGTTAAACAAGGTTTAAAGCCTTGAATTTGTGTTATTTATTGCTACCAAACTCTATCTCACTTTTCAAAGATAAGATAGCGTTAATTGGCATTCGTTAATGTTTGCAACCACTAACGATTAATTGAAAAACGAGAAATAAATAAATATCAAGCTTCTGTAGAAATTGGATTAAATATCAAACTCTCAATAACATTCTACCCATCTAGGGTTCACAACCTCAGCGTTTAAGATTAGCTACACATGCTGAGAATTAAAGAGCAATAAAAAGTAACTGATATCATCTTACAAAAATAGAGGGTTTTGATCACCAAAAGCATCTAAGAATTCGAAAATAATCAAAGCCGTACTTTGTACTCTAAGTTCTGACAAGAATGCCTTCACAAAACCCTATAAAACCTATTTATAGAGGCCCAAAACCCGAGGCGAATGTCAGTCAGTTTTGCCAGGTTGGGCTAATGCGAACCGCATTCCTGTTGCAGAACAGGAATGTGGTTCGCAAATCTTCATCATCCATCGCAAATCACACCAGCCAGTTTTGCTCTCGTCGCATCTGGATTTGCGGTCCACGTGTTGACTATGCGATTGCATTCTTCACGCTGACTTTCACCCAGAACTCTGTTCATGTTTGCGATTCCAGCAGGCCAATTTGCTGTTCGCATTCCTGTTTTGGGTCGCATTTGCGACCGCACTCTCGACATGAAGATTGGCCCAAAGTTCTGTTTCAGTCTGCGAACTACTTGTTGAATATGAGATTCACATATCTATTCTGCCATCGCATTTTTACATATGCGATGCTCTTGACCTCTTTTCTTGTCTTTAGCTGGCTTTTTGACTTCTTTTCCATACTTCTGGATTCCTTCACTCAATATACTGCAAATACACTAAAATTACGTAAGTATCGTGATAATTAACAAGTAAAACAAGTTAAAATTTAAGCAAATAGTATCAAAATATGCCAAAATTACCCAGCACATTAATAGGTCATTTTGCTTTCAAGAACCCCATTCCCCCTAAATAAAACTCCCCATATGTGCTCTTACTGTTTTATAACTTGCAGAGATGGTTAGTTCGAGATTTGGAAGGGTTCGGGTTGAAATTGGAACACTTGGTTCCTTAGGTTAGCCTTAAAAGGATAAGTTTGACTTCGGTCAACATTTTGAGTAAACAACCTTGAAATCGGGATTTGACGATTCCAATAGGTTTGTATTATGAATTGGGACTTGGGTTTATGTTCGAATAAGGTTTTTGATGACCCGAGAACGTTTCGATGCCCAATATTAAAAGGTGGCATTTTGGGTAAATTTCATAAGTTTGGGTTGACGTAGATTTTTACTTATGGACGTCTGTTTGGGATTCTGAACCTGAAAATAGCTCTACATGGTGATTCTGGACTTATGAGCGCGTCCGAATGTAGATTTGGGTGTCCGTAGGTCGTTTCGGGGCCAATCGGCAAAAGTTGAAAATTTGAAGGTTTTTGGGAAGTTTGAGAGAGAGTGGACTTTTTGATATCGGATTCGGATTCCAATTTCAGAAGTTGGAGTAGGATCATAATGTCATTTAGGACTTGTGTACAAAATTTGAGGTCAATCGGACATGATTTGATAGGAATCAGATGTACGGATGTGTTTTTAGAAGTTTTGAGTTTTCATGATTTGATTCATGTATTTTGGCGTCCGATTCGAGCTTTTAGATGTTATTCCGACATTTCGATCGCGTGAGCAAGTCCATATGATATTTTTAGACTTGTGTGGACATTTCGTGGGAAGCCACAAGGGCTCGGGTGAGTTTCGGACGCGTTCGGATAGATGGAAGACTTCAGTTTTCTATTTTGTTTGCTGGTGTCTCAAATCGCAAATGCGAGATTTTGTTTGCATTTGCGAGACAGGCTTGCAATTGCGAAGAAGTCTGGCCAAGGCAGGACTTGCATTTGCGAGATTTCTAGTCGCTTTTGAGATCATCTTCCCTTCGCATTTGCGATGTTGTGGTTGCAAATGCAACCTTGACAGTGGGGGCTCTGCTTCGCATTTATGAAGACATTGTCGCAATTGCGACCTTCGCATTTGCGAACAAGGTGTCACAATTGTGACACTTGCGACCTGTGCAACAACTTTTATTGCGGGACTTTGCCTTATTTTCCTCATTTTCCACTTGGTCTTAGACGATCTTGAGAGCATTGTTGGGAGGGGTTCCATCAACATCAAGAGGTAATTGATCTCTATCAATTCTTGCTAAATACACAAATCATAAGTAGATTTAACATGAAAAATGGTAGGATTTATGGGATTTTTGAGGAAAACCTAGGTTTTTGATAAAAATGGGATTTAACCACGAAAATGGTTATGGAATTTAGTGAAAATCATATATTTAAGTTCATGATATAGGTAATAATTTTCTTTAAAACCTTCCAAAATCCGGACACGTGGGCCCGAGGTGAATTTAGGAATTCAATTAGGGTTGTGGAATCACTTTAATAGTTAGGATATGAACTTTTGAATATGTATTGAATATTTTATATAACATTTGACTAGTTTCGAGTTGTTTGGCACTGATTTAAGGGTTTAAAGCATAATTATGGATCGGAAAGTAAGCTTCGAGACGAGGTAAGCCTCTTTTCTAACCTCATATGAGGGAATTAACCCCATAGGTGAATTTATTTAACATGTGCTACTATTTGTGGGGAGCTACGTACGCACGAGGTGATGAGAGCCCATCTGTAGCTATTAAGTATGCTTATGTCCGGGTAGTCTAGGACCCAAATCATGTTATACTACGATTTTTGCTCCCTACCTGCTAATTTAATTGTTTGAAACATATTGGAACTTGATAAAGGAATTTTAAAAGGTCAAGTTTCATTTACTTGAGTTTTGCACGGGTTACTTTACCGCTAATGAGAATTGGTGTTTCTTTGAATAATAGCCTCTTAATAATTTTGAATCGGTCGTTTATAAAGTATTTTCTCTTCTTGAGGAGCGGGCCGAATGCTTAGGTAATAGAATAGATGCATCTATGGTTTGTGCTGTACGACCCTCGGCAGTGCATCGTTTATATATTTGTATGTTGGATCTGGCCATACAACCTCCACATAATTCGTGTGCAATAATTCTTGGAGCCCAATTATAATTGATATTGTTCCATTGGCTTGAAAGATTAATTTTTTAAATGATGGTAATTAATTTGGGATTTACTATTAGTGAAAGAATTGTTCATTTATTCCTTGTTATTGAGTTTTCACCTGTATTTATATAGTCCATGCTTAGTTATAATTTAAGTATTTTATTGTTAGCCTATAGTAAACATCGAAGTCGACCCCTCTGATTACTTTTTCGAGGTTAGACTAGATACTTACTGGGTACATATTGTTTATGTACTCAGGCTTCACTTCTGTACTAATCGTGCAGGATCTGAGGCAGGTGCATCTGATTATTAGTTCGGCGAGCATCCTTGACTTCCTCGAGACTTAGCGGTGAGCTGCCTTCCAAGCCCGTTCTGTAGCCCTCGAAGTCTTCCTTTTGTTTTTACTTTCATTCTATTTCACTCTAGACAGTAGTGTTGTATATTCTACTAGTAGCTCATACATTTGTGACACCAGGTCTTGGAGATTATGCTAGTAGACACATGATGATATTTTTTTGGGATATATACTTATCTCATTTGCTCTTAAAATTATTTATCTCTCATCTTATTAATTTTTTAGTTCTTATTCATGCACCAATGAAAAATCAAATATTTAAAAAGGTTAAAAATGTTAATCAAATGGTTAGTTCACTGTTGGCTTGCCTAGAGGTAACGTTAGGCGCTATCATGACCTATAGGAGAAATTGGATCGTGACAACATGGTATCAGAGCACTAAGTTCATGTAGGTCTCATAAGTTATGAGCAGGCCTAATTGAGTGTTGCGTATCGGTGCGGAGAAATCTGTACTTATCTTCGAGAGGCTATAGGGTGTTAGGAAACTACTCTTTCTTCATCCCCTATTACTAGAGGCCGAGGCAGAGGCGGGGGGAGGGCACCAGCCCAAGGTAGGGGACAAGAACGTCCCAGAGTTTCCCTAGCCATGCCACTAGCATATCCAATAGAGGATCCTGCTAATCAGGAGCTGGCATGCAGCAGAGCCAGCCCTGATAGATTTCATGTCAACATCGGGCTTCCAAGAGGTCATGGGTCATATGCAACGTTTCATAGACACTATGACCCAGGCTGGTTTATTTCCAACAGACCCTACCATATCTCAGGCGGGACGGGGAGCACAGACCCCTGCTGCTAAGACTCTTGGGCATGCAACTACTGTATAGACCCCGGGCACACTACCTGTTGGCGGAGCCCAGCCAGTGGCCGCAGCCGTACCTGAGCCCGGACCAGATGCGGTCGGTGAGCCGCAACAGCTATTAGACAGATGGACTAGGATACACCCTCCTATCTTCACAAGTGAGCGACATGAGAATCCCAAGACTTTATTGATTGGTGCAGGACAGACTGCACAACTTAAGGATATTAGAGAACCACGGGGTGGATTTTACTACTTTCCACCTGGCAGGCAAGGCTCGTAGATGGTGGCAGTCTCATCTTCTTGGTAGACCAGCAGGTTCTCCTTCCTTGCCTTGGGATCAGTTTACACACCTTTTCTTGGATAGGTATATTCCACCCTCCCAAAGGGAAGAGTTGCGGTTTCAGTTTGAGTAGCTCCAGTAGGGTCAGTTGTCAGCGACCAATTATGAGGCGAGATTCTCTGACTTCTCTCGCCATGCACTTATGATACTTTCTACTGAGGTGGAGAGAGTATGGAGGTTTGTTGCGGGGTTGCACTCCAATATTCAGGCTGTGGCTTGAGAGGTTGAAATGGGGACTTCTTACTAGCTAGTTATGGAGATAGCTTAGAGAATTGAGGGTTATCGTCGGCGGGGCCGAGAGCAGAAGCTACCGGACAAGCGGTTTTGTTATTCTGGAGGGGTTAGTGGTGCTCCATCTAAGGGCAGAGGTCAGTTTGCTAGAGGTCAGCCTAGCAGGCCCACATATCCAGCACTGCTGCCTCCTCGGGGTGCTCCAGTTCAACCTTATTTTAGCGACATGCTAAAGAGTTCCTACTGTCCACCAGCTATTCAGGGTTCCTCCAGTGGGTATCCAGGCCATCAGGGTTAGACTTAAGGACACCAGTCCTTCGTACCGAAAGGTTGTTTCGAGTTAGAGGATTTCAGCCACGTGCGGAGGTTTTGCCCCAATCTTCAGGGCAAAGTAGTGCAGCAGGGTTCTCAGCCTATGATTACAACACCATAGCTGCACCAACTGTCCGGCCGTCCAAAGGCGGGGGGTAGGTGGGTAAGGGCCCTTCTAAAGGTGGAGGCCAGTCAGGTGGCGCTCCAACTAGATTCTATACTTTCCCAGCCAAACCAGATGTATTGGCCTCAGATGCCGTGATCACATGTATTATTTCTATCTGCGATAGGGATGCTTCAGTATTATTTGATCAAGGGTTTACCTATTCATGTGTCATCTCTGTTTGCTAATTTCGTGCATATTCCTCGTGAGTCCTTGGGAACTCCTATTTACGTGTCCACTCCGGTGGGCAATTTTGTTGTTATGGACCGGGTCTATCGGTCCTGCATTGTCAGATTCTACAGTTATGAGACTAGAGCTGATCTTCTTCTTCTTGATATAACCGACTTTGAGGTCATCCTGGGCGTGGATTGGTTATCTCCATATCATGCCATCCTTGATTGCCATGCCAAGATTATTACCTTGGCGATGCTAAAGTTGCCTAGATTGGAGTGGAAGGGTTTGTCTGTCAGCACACCTAGTTGGATCATCTCTTTTATGAAGTCTCGACACATGGCCAATAAGGGTTATTTGGCTTATCTAGCCTATGTTTGGGATACTACCGCAGAGACTCCAGCAATCGATTCTGTACCCGTAGTCCGGGAGTTCTCCGATGTGTTTCCTTCTGATCTTCCAGGAATGCCATCAGATCGTGACATCGATTTCTTCATTGATTTGGCTCTAGGTACCCAGCCTATATCTATACCACCGTACCGTATGGCTCTTAAAGAGTTGAAGGAGTTGAAGGAACAACTTAAGGAGTTGCTAGCAAAGGGGTTTGTCAGGTCGAGTGTGTCCTCTTGGGGTGCACCAATGTTATTTGATAAGAAGAAAGATAAGACTATGCATATGTGCATTGATGATCACCGGTTGAACAAAGTTACCATCAAGAAAAAGTGCCGTTGCCGCAGATTGATGATTTGTTTGACTAGTTGCAGGGTGCTAGGGTGTTCTCTAAGATCGATTTGGTATCAGGGTACCATTACTTGAAGATTCGGGATTCGGATGTTCCAAAGACTACTTTTTGGACTAGATATAGCCATTATGAGTTTCTAGTGATGTTCCTTCGGTCTGGCTAATGCCCCGGCGGAGTTTATGGATTTGATGAACAGGGTGTTCAGGCCTTATATTGATTCGTTTGTCATTGTCTTCATTAATGACATCTTGATCTACTCGCGCAACATGGAGGAGTATGAGTAGCATTTGAGAGTGATGCTTCAGACCTTGCGGGAACAGAAACTATATGCTACGTTCTCCAAGTGTGAGTTTTGGCTAGATTCTGTAGCATTCTTGGGGCATGTTGTATCAGGCGAGGGTATTAAGGTGGATCCCAAGAAAATGGAGGCAGTTCCAAGTTGGCCTCATCCTACCATGGTGACCGAGATTAGGAGCTTCTTGAGGTTAGCAAGTTATTATCGTCGATTTGTGGAGGGCTTCTCATCTATTACAGGCACCTTTGACTAGATTGACCCAGAAGGGTGCTCCGTTCCGATGGTTCGATGATTGTGAGGTGAGCTTTCAGAAGCTCAAGACAGCTTTGACTACGACACTGGTTCTAGTGTTGCCTTCTGGTTTGGGGATGTATACTGTGTATTGTGACGCTTCACGCGTCAGTTTGGGTTGTGTATTGATGCAAAAGGGGTGAGTTATTGCATCTGCTTCATGTCAGATGAAGCCCCATGAGAAGAATTACACTGTTCATGATTAGGAGTTGGCCGCGATTGTTCATGCTCTTAAATCTAGAGGCATTATATTTATAGAGTGTCATGTGAGGTTTACACCGATCACCGTAGCTTGCAGTATTTGTTCAAGCAGAGGGATCTCAATTTGAGACAGCGCAAGTGGCTTGAGTTACTGAAGGATTATGATACTACCATTCTTTATAGTCCAGGCAAGGCGAATGTAGTTGCGGATGCCTTAAGCAGAAAGGCGGAGAGTATGGGTTTCTTGGCATTCATTTCAGCGGAGGAGAGACCCTTAGCTTAGACATTCAATCCTTGGCTAACAGACTTGTGAGGTTGGATATTTCAGAGCCTAGTCGGGTTCTTGCATGTGTCGTTGCCTAGTCTTCACCATTGGAGCAGATCAAGGCTCGTTAGTTTGATGATCCGCACTTATTGGTTCTCAGTGAGACGGTACTATAGGGTGGTGCCAAGGAGGTTACTATCGGCGTGTATGGTGTTTCTGCGACTGCAGGGTCGTCTATGTGTTCCTAATGTCGATGGCTTGAGGGACTTGATTTTAAAGGAGGCACACAATTCTCGATATTCTATTCATCGAGGTGCTACGAAGATGTATCGCGACTCGAGGCAGCATTATTGGTGGTGGCGAATGAAGAAGGACATAGTTGAGTATGTTGTGAGGTGTCTAAATTGCCATCAGGTTAAGAATGAGCACCAGAGGCTTGGTGGCCTACTCCAGCAGATGACTATACCCGAGTGGAAATGGAAGCGCATTACTATGAACTTCGTAGTTGGGTTTCCACGGACCTTGCGGAAGTTTAATGCAGTTTGGGTCATTGTTGACAGGTTGACCAAGTCGGCGCACTTTATTCCAGTTGTGACCATGTATACTTCAGAGAGGTTGGCCTAGATTTATATTCAGGAGATAATTCGATTGCATGGTGTGCTTGTTTCCCTCATATCAGATAGAGGCCTTCAGTTCAGTTCGCATTTCTGGAGAGCAGTACAGAGTGAGTTGGGGACCCGTGTAGAGCTCAACACAACCTTTCATCCATAGACCAATGGGTAGTCAAAGCGGACAGTTCAGATCTTGAAGGACATGCTTAGAGCATCTATGATTGACTCTGGAGGGCAGTGTGATCGATTCTTTCCTTTGGCCGAGTTTGCATACAATAATAGTTATCAGTCCAGCGAGATGGCTCCATTTGAGGCTTTATATGGTCGGCGATGTCGATCACCTATCGGATGGTTTGAGCCCTGCGAGGCTAAGTTATATGGTACTGATTTGGTGAAGAATGCCTTGGAAAAGGTAAAGTTGATTCAAGAGCGACTTCACACAGCACAATCCAGATAGAAGAGTTACACGTGATTTATCATTTATGGTGGGCGAGAAGGTTCTCTTGAAAGTCTCATCGATGAAGGGGATCATGAGGTTCGGGAAGAAGGGCAAGTTGAGCCTAAGGTTTATAGGTCCGTTTGAGGTGTTGATACCAATTGGGGAGGTTACTTATGAGCTTTCCTTGCTTCCCAATCTTTCGAGAGTACATCCGGATTTCCACGTGTCTATGCTCTAGAGGTATCATGCCAACAGGTCGATGTGTTAGACTTCAACACAATTCAGCTAGATGAGAGCCTGAGTTTTGAGGAGAAGCCAATTGCCATTGTTGACAGGCAGGTTTGCTAGTTGAGTCCAAGAAGGTTTCTGCCGTAAAGGTGTAGTGGTGGGACCAATCAGTCGAGGAGGCGACTTGGGAGGCTGAGGAGGACGTGCGGAGTAGATATCCACACTTATTCGGCACTCCAGGTATGATTCTAGACCCATTCGAGGACGAATGTTTGTTTAAGAGGTGGAGAATGTAATGACCCGACACGTCGTTTTGCTTTCTAGAACCACGTTCCCCCTAAATAAGACTCCCCGTATGTGCTCTTACTAATTTCTAACTTGCGGGGATGGTTAGTTCGGGATTTGAAAGGGTTCGGGTTGAAATCCGAACTTGATTCCTTAGGTTGGCCTTAAAAGGCTAAGTTTGATTTCAGTCAACGTTTTGAGTAAACAACCTCAGAATTGGGATTTGATGGTTCCAATAGGTTCGTATGATGATTTCGGATTTGGGCATATGTTTGGATCGGGTTTTGGATGACCTGGGAACGTTTCAGTGCCCAATATTGAAAGTTGGCATTTTGGGTGAATTTCATAAGTTTGGGTTGAAGTGGATTTTAATGTTATAGACGTCTGTTTGATTCTAAGTCTGAGAATAGCTCGACATGGTGATTCTGGACATATGAGCACGTCCGTATGTGAATTTGGAGGTTCGTAGGTCGTTTCGGGGTCATTCGGCGAAAATTGGAAATTTAAAGGTTTGTGAGAAGTTTGACCGAGAGTGGACTTTTTGATATCAGGTTCGGATTCCAATTTCGGAAGTTGGAATATGTCCATAATGTCATTTTGGACTTGTGTGCAAAATTTGAGGTCAATCGGATGTGATTTGATAGGAATCGGACGTGCATATGTGTTTTTAGAAGTTTTGAGTTTTCATGATTTGATTCACGCATTGGTGTCCGATTCGTGCTTTTAGATGGTATTCCGGTGTTTCGATCATGCGAGCAAGTTCGTATGATGTTTCTAGACTTGTGTTGACGTTTGGTGCGAAACCCCGAGGGCTCAGGTGAGTTTCGAACGCATTCGGATGGATGGGAAGACTTCAGTTTTCTGGTTTTATTTGCTGGTGTCTCAGGTATCGCAAATGCTAGATTTTATCACAGTTGCGAACCTCGCATCCGCAAGACATGCTTTGCAATTGCGAAGAAGCCCGATCAAGGAAGGACTCACATTTGCAAGATTCCCAGTAGCTTTTGCAATCAGCTTCCCTTTGCATTTGCGATGTTGTGGTCGCAAATGTGACCTTGATAGTGGGGGCTCAACTTTGCATTTGCGAAGACTTTGTCGCAATTGCGACCTTCACATTTGCGAACATGGCGTCGCAATTACAACACCTGTGACCTGTGCAACAGCTTTTATTGCGGGATTTAGCATTAGTTTCCTCATTTCCCACTTGTTCTTAGACGATCTTGAGAGCATTTTTGGGAGGGGTTCCGTCAACATTAAGAGGTAAGTGATCTTTATCAGTTCTTTAGCTAAATACACGAATCATAAGTAGATTTAACATGGAAAATGGTAGGATTTATGGGATTTTTGAGAAAAATCTAGGTTTTTGATAAAAAAGGGATTTAACCACGAAAATGGTTATCAAATTAATTGAAAATCATATATTTGAGTTCATGAGGTTCTAGATAACAACTTTCTTAAAAAAAATTTGGAATAGGGCATGTGGGCCCGGGGGTGAATTTAGGAATTATTCAATTAGGGTTGGGAAATTACTTTAATAGTTAGGATATGAACTTTTGAACATGTATTGACTATTTTATATAACATTTGTCTAGTTTCGAGTTGTTTGGCACTGAGTTGAGGGTTTAAAGCACAATTGTGGATCGAAAATTAAGCTTTGAGACGAGGTAAGTATCTTTTCTAACCTTGTAAGAGGGAATTAACCCAATAGGTGAATTGATTTAATACATGCTTCTATTTGTTGGGGGCTACGTACGCACGAGGTGACAAGAGCTCGTACGTAGCTACTAAGTATGCTTATGTCCGGTTAGTCTAGGACCCAAATCATGTTATACTGCGATGTCTGCACCCTACCTGGAAATTTAATTGTTTAATACATATTAGCACTTGATAAAGAAATTGTAAAAGGTCAAATTTCATTTACTTGAGTTTTGGACGGGTTACTTGACTGCTAATGAGAACCGGTGTTTCTTTGAATAATAAACTCTTAATAATCTTTGAATCGGTTGTTTATAAAGTATTTTCTCTTCTTGTGGAGCGGGTCGAACGCCTCGGTAAAGAATAGATGCATCTATGGTTTGTGCCGTTGGACCCTCGGCAGTGCATAGTTTATATATTTGTGTGTTGGATCGAGTCGTACGACCTCGGCATAATTCGTGCGTAATAATTCTTGGAGCCCAACTATAATTGATATTTCTTCATTGGCTTGAGAGATTAATTTGATATATGATGGGAATTAATTTGGGATTTACTTTTAGTGAAAGAATTATTTATTTATTTCTTTTTATTGAGTTTTCAGCTCTATTTATATAGTCTATGCTTAGTTATAATTTCAGTATTTTATTGTTAGTCAATAGTAAGTGTCGAAGTCGACCCCTCATCATTATTTCTTCGAGGTTAGACTAGATACTTAATGGGTACATGTGGTTTATGTACTCATGCTACACTTCTGCACTAATCGTGTAGGATCCGAGGCAGGTGCATCTGGTTATCAGTCTGGCACGCATCCTTGACTTCCTCGAGACTTAGCGGTGAGCTGCCTTCTGAGCCTGTTCTGCAGCACCCGAAGTCTTCCTTTTGTTTTTACTTTCTGTCTATTTCACTTCAGACAGTAGTGTAGTACATTTTTGTATATTCTACTAGTAGCTCATACAGTTGGTCTTGGAGATTATGCTAGTAGACAAATGATGATATTTTTTTTTGGGATATTTACTTATCTCATTTGCTCTTAAAATTATTTATCTCTCATCTTATTAAATTTTCACTTCCTATTTATGCACTAACTAAAGATTAGCTATTTTAAAAATGTTAAAAGAATTAATCACACAGTTAGTTCACTTTTGGCTTGCCTAGCGGTAACGTTGGGCGTCATCACGACCTATAGGAGAAATTGGATCGTGACAAGCATGGAAATAGTGAAATGAATGAAGCGAGAGATGATACTGATGGAGAGAGATTCTAATGGAGATGTTGATCAAAATTATGTAGGTAATGATGGTGGAGAGATGCTGCAAACGGAGGCAACTCATCAAGTAAACAAAGATATAGATGTTCCTGTTTCTAGAGATTCTGCTCATTTCTCGGGCGACAAACAGGATGAACCGTGCAATAAGGAATTTGAGCAGATAGGACCTTCTATTTCAAGGACACCAGTCATGGATATTGAGTCAGTCCGCGGAGGACAAAATAAAGAAGCTACTCATGAAGGTGCAGCACCTTCTAGTTTAATGCCATTAACCATGGATATTGATTCAGTTCATGGAGCACAAAATAAAGAAGGTAATGATGAAGGTGCATCAGCTGATGGAGATTTAGTGAAAGGTACTTCTTCTGATGAAGAAATAGCAGACTGTACTGCACTTGAACCAGTTCTGTCAACTGTTACAGATGTTGATGCTATCATGGATAAAATAGCTGATGGGATATATGCGCTTTTACCCATAGTGCAGTCAAGAGTTTTTTGCAAAATAGTGCAGCTGCGTCTTCAATGCCATCAGTCATCGATATTGAATTAGTCCACACAGGATAGAATAAAAAATGTAATGATGAAGCTGCAGCAGTTGGTGGAGATTTAGTGAAAGGTTCTTCTTGTCATGAAGAAAGTACTGATGAACGTGCTTCAGCTGGTGGAGATTTAGTGAAAAGTCATTTTTGTGATAAAGAAAGAGCAGACCGTACTACACTTGAACCAGTTCTGTCAACTACTATAGATTTTGATGCTATCATGGATAAAATAGCTGATGGGATATATTCGCTTTTTATACCACAGTGTAGTCAAGATATTTTGTAAAATAGCGCACCTGCGTCCTCAATGCCATCAGCCATGGATATTGAATCTGTCCACGAAGGACAAAATAAAGAATGTACTGATGAAATTGCAGCAGTTGGTGAAGATTTAGTGAAAGGTCCATCTTGTGATGAAGAAAGAGCAGAGTATTCCAGAAGAAACCGATCTCACAGTTGGTACAAATATCGATGCTATTGTTCAAAAAATAAATGATGGGGCATATGTGGTTTTTACACCTCAGTCCAGTCAATATATTTTGCAAAATAGTGTACCTACGTCATCTCAGGGAAGTGGAACAGATGCTCTAACGGCAGATGTTAAAGCTATTATGCGCGATATTAAAGATGGGAAATTTTGGATTCACCTGAAGAGGAACAACAAATTTCTGTTTCAAACTTGAACACACAATCTACACTAAACGAAAGACAACATGATTCTATTGGTCTAGCAACTCTTTCTGATATATGCATGCAAGAAAGTGAAGGTAGGCTCAAAGAAAAGGAAAAGGTGCTGATGTGAAAACCGCCTCTTAGTGTTCACGAAATTATTTAAAAGATTCTGCAGGTTAGTGTGAGTAATTTTTGCATCATATATATAATATGCTGGATTTGTTTCAAGTCTTTCTATTATGTTGATATGTAAATAGTTTGGTGATTATTATCCAGAAAAATTTGATAAAGTTAAAGACTTTAAAATTTTTACTTCTTGTATATTATGCTGGATGTCTGTCATCTGAAAGTATATTATCCAGCACTTTATACTAGATCGGTATCATCCATTTTTTTTTTTGCTAGATTTGAAGCGATTTATTGATTGAAATAAAGATTAATTGATTGAAGTTTATATTTTTTATGGTGTGTTTTTATGCATAATATGTTTGATTTAATAATTTTTGTTCATTCTATTATAGTATAATTAGCTAGAGTTCTTATTTCTTATAATTTTGTTTGGTTCATGTATAATATGCTGGAAATGTAACTCATGAAGCACTATTATCCAGTATATTATAACAGAGAAGTGTAAAATAATGGAGAAGTGTAATTTGCTGCGTAATTGTTTTTATGAGTTGTATTGTCTTTTAGCTTTTTTATATTTTTTTTATATGTAATCTGTTGAATTTCATGATTTTTGATTGTTAACACTCGGATATCCTTAAGTGCAAAGACATTCATAAACTGAGTTTGTGCATCATATATATAATATGCTGGATTTATATCCAGAGCAATTTGATATCCAGATCTGGCCTTTGTCAATTTATGTAGATAGTTTATTGATTGATATCCAGAACAATTTATTGGAGTTAAAGACTTCAAAATTTTGTTTCCTATATATTATACTTGAGGTCTGACATCTGAAAGAATGTTATCCAGTATTTTATACAGGATGGGTATAATCCAGTTTTTCTTTTGCTGGATTTGAAGCAATTTATCGATTGAAATAAAGATTAATGGATTTGAGTTTATATTTTTTATGGTGTGTTTTTATGTATAATATGTTGGATTTCATAATTTTTGTTAATTCTATTCTACTATAATTAGCTAGAGTTCGTATTTTCTTATAATTTTGTTTGTTTCCTATATATTATGCTGGAAATGCTATTTATACAACATTTGACTAGTTTCGGATTGTTCGGCACCGAATTGAGGCTTTAGAGTGAATTGGAGGCAGGAAAGTGTGCTTTGAGACGAGATAGTCTCTTTTCTAACCTTATAAGAGGGAACTCATCCCCTTAGGTGTGTTTTGTTGTAAATTACATGTATGGGGAGCTACTTACGCACTAGGTGACGAGAGTACGTGTGTAGCTATATTCCATGTGATATCCGGGTAGTCTTAGGTTTACACCATGCTTTGCTGGAACCGTTATTTGATTATGCTTATTAATTGTCTTGAATAAAACTAAGGTTGAGGATTTCAAAATTTAAAACTTCCTGTTTAGACTCCTTACTTTTGGAAAGAATTGAAGAATTATAAAATAACTTTGAGAAAATTATGTTCACTCTCATCGCAAGTATTTCCACGAGCGAGGTAAATTTCACCTCGGCGGGTTAACAGATGCACCTATGGTTCGTGTCGTTCGACCCTCAGTAGTGCACAGTATGTATCTTTGTATTTTGGATCAGGCCATATGACCTCGGCATAATTCGTGCGTAATAATACTAGGAGCCCAGTTATACTGGATATTGCTTTATTGGCTTGAGGGATTAAATTGTTAAATGATGAAAATTTATTTGGGATTTACTACCAGTAAAATAAATTTTGATTCACTTCTTGTTATTGAGTTTTATGTTCATTTATATAGCCCAAGTTTATTTGAAATTTTTATTATTTTATTGTTAGCCCAAAGTAAATGTCGGAGTCGACCCCTTGTCACTACTTCTTCGAGGTTAGACTAGATACTTACTGGGTACATGTTGTTTATGTACTCACGCTACACTTCTGCGCTAATTGTGCAGGATCTAAGACAGGTAGATCTGGTTATCATTCCGGCGCGCATCCTTGATTCCACAAGACGTTACGGTGAGCTGCCTTCCGAGCCCCTTCCGCAGCACCTGAAGTCTTTCTTTTGATTTTATTTTCTTTCTATTTCACTTCAGATAGTAGTGTAATATTCTTTTGTATATTCTACTAGTAGCTCATACACTTGTGACACCAGGTTTTGGAGATTATGCTAGTAGACACTTGTTGATTTTTTAAGTAATTACTTCATCCCATTTGCTTTTGTAATTGTTTACTTTCTCATTCTATTAATTTTTTTTCTTTTCTCAACTTCTTGATTACTGAATAACTAAAAATTAACTATTTCAAATTCTTAAAAGAAAAGATCACCTGGTTTGTTCACAGTTGGCTTGCCTAGCAATAACGTTGGGCGCCATCACGGCCTATAGGAGAAATTGGGTCGTGATAACTTAGTATCAGAGCACAGGGTTCACGTAGGTCTCACAAGTTATGAGCAGGCCTAATAAAGTCTTGCAGATCGGTGCGGAGACATCCGTACTTATCTTCGAGAGGCAATAAGGTGTTAAAAAAATACTCCATCTTCATCTCCTATCGTGCAGTTTATGTTATACTAAGTATCTTTCTCTTATTCCATCACAGATGGTGAGAACGCGCACAACAGATGTTTCTAATCGGGAGGAGCTGCTTCCCCTATTGCTAGAGACCAAGGAAGAGGCTGGGGGAGGGCACCAACCCGAGGTAGGCGGAGGAGGACGTCCTAGAGTTGCTCCAGCTATGCCACCAATGGATCCAGCAGAGGATCCTATTATTGAGGAGCAGGATGAGGTGCCAGAAGCGGAGCCAGCCTTGGTATATTTCATGTCAGCACCGGGTTTCCAGGAGGTCATGGGCCATATGTTACGATTCATGGACACTATGACTCGTGCTGGTTTATTTCCAGGGGACCCAGCCACATCTCAGGCGGGAGAGGGAGCAAATACCCCTACTGCTCAGGCTCCAGAGCATGCTACTGCTGTATATTAGACCCCAGGCACACTACCCATGGGTGGAGCCCCAGCTAGTGGCAACAGCTATACCGGAGCCCATACCAGCTGCAGCCGGCGATCCGCATAGGCTATTGGACAGATGGACCAGGCTACAGCCTCCTGTCTTTGGGGGGGAGTGACACGAGGAACCCCAGGACTTTATTGATAGGTTCAAGTACAGACTGCACAACATAAGGATATTGGAGTCCCATGGGGTAGATTTTACTACCTTCTAGCTGGAGGGCATGGCCCGTAGGTGGAGGCAGTCACTTCATCTTGGCAGACCAACTAGTTCTCCTCCCATGACCTGGGATCAATTTACACGCCTTTTCTTGGATAGGTATATTCCACCGTCTTAGAGGGAAGAGTTGCGGTTTCAATTTGAGTTGCGCTAGCAGGGTGAGATATTAGTGACCGACTATGAGGCGAGATTCTCTAAGTTATCTTGCCATGCACGTTTGATACTTCCTACTGATGTAGAGAGAGTGCATACTGATGTAGAGAGAGTGCGTATATTCTCTGAGGTTTGTTGTAGGGTTGCATTCTGGTATCCAAGCCACCATGGCCCGAGAGGTTGATATGGGGAATTCTTATGAGCTAGTTATAGAGATAGCTCAAAGGATTGAGGGTTCCGTCAGCGGGGCATAGAGCAGATGCCTTGGGACAAGTGGTTTTGTTATTTCGGAGGATTCACCGGTGCCCCATCTGGGGAAGGGGTCAAATTGGGAGAGGTCAGCCTAGCAGGCCCACATATCCAGCATCGCCGCCTCCCCGGGGTGCTCCAATGTGACCTTAATTCAACGCCTTGCTAGAGAGTTCTTACCGCCCACCATCTATTCAAGGTCAGACTTAGGGCAACAGTCCATCGCTCCGAGGGGTTGTTACGAGTGCGGGAATTCTAACCACATGAAGAGGTTTTGTCCCAGACTTCGGGGCAAGGCAGTACAGCAGGGTCATCAGCCCGTGATTTTAGCACCAGCCGTCCGGCCACCCAGAGGCAGAGGGTTGGCGGGTATGGGCTGTCCTAGAGGTGAAGGCTAGCCAGTTACAGGTTAGTCAAGTGAAGACGAGCCAATCACCGCTCCAGCTAGGTTCTATGCTTTTTCGGCCATATCAGATACAGTGGCCAGAGATGCCGTGATCACAGGTATTATTTCTATCTATGGTAGGGATACTCCGGTATTATTTGATCCAGGGTCTACCTATTCATATGTGTCATATTTGTTTGCTCATTTCCTAGATGTTCCTCGTGAGTCCTTAGGTACTCCTGTTTATGTGTCCACTCCTGTGGGGGATTCTGTTATTGTAGATCGAACTTATCGGTCCTCTGTTGTCACATTCTGTGGTTATGAGGCTAGAGCAAATTTTTTGTTGCTTGATATGACCGACTTTGAGATCATCCTGGGCATGGACTAGTTATCTCCACATCACGCCATCCTTGATTCCCATGCCAAGACTGTTACCTTGGCGATGCTAGAGTTTCTTAGATTGGAGTGGAAGGGGCGTCTGTCAGTGCATCTAGCCGGGTTATCTCTTTTCTGAAGGCTCGACATATGGTCGAGAAGGGTTGTTTGTCTTACCTAGCTTGTGTTTGGGATACTACTGCATAGGCTCCGCGATCAATTTAATGCCTGTAATCCGGGATTTCTCCGATGTGCTTCCTTCTCATCTTCCACACAGGCCACCAGATCATGATATCGATTTCTGTATTGATTTGGTTCCAGGTACCCATTCTATCTCTATCCCACCATACCTCACGGCTCCGAAGGAGTTAAAAGAGTTGAAGGAACAGCTTGTGGAGTTGCTAGCAAAGGGGTTCGTCAGGTCGAGTGTATCGCCCTGTGGTGCACCAGTGTTATTTGTGAAGAAGAAAGATGGGACTATACAAATGTGCATTAATTACCGCTAGTTGAACAAAGTTACCATTAAGAACAAGTACCCGTTGCCGCGTATTGATGATTTATTTAACTAGTTGAGATCGGGGTACCATCAGTTGAAGATCTGGGATTCGGATGTTCCGAAGACTTCTTTTTGGACAAGATATGGCCCTTATAAGTTTCTAGTGATGTCCTTCAGTTTGACTAATGCCCCAGCGACGTTTATGCATTTGATGAATAGGATGTTCAGGACAGATATTGATTCATTTTTCATTGTCTTCATTAATGACATTTTGATCTACTCCCGCATTATGGAGGAGCACGAGCAGCATTTGGGAGTAGTGCTTCAGACCTGACGGGAATAGAAGCTATATGCTAAGTTCTCCAAGTGTGAGTTTTGGCTAGATTCTGCAGCATTCTTGGGGCATATTGTATCGAGTGAGGGTATCAAGGTGGATCCTAAGAAGATCGAGGCAGTGCAAAGTTGGCCTCGTCTTACCACGACGACTGAGATCAGGAGCTTCTTGGGGTTAGAAGGTTATTATCGCTGGTTTGTGGAAGGCTTCTCATCTATTGCAGCACCTTTGAATAGATTGACCTAGAAGGCTACTCTGTTCTATTGGTCCAATAATTGTGAGGCGAGCTTTCAGAAGCTCAAGACAACTTTGACTACGACATCGGTTCTTGTGCTGCCTTCTAGTTTGGGGATGTATACTGTGTATTGCGACGCTTCACGTGTTGGTTTGGGTTGTGTATTGATGCAAGAGGGGCGAGTTATTGCATATGCTTCACGTCAGCTGTAGCCCAATGAGAAGAATTGACCTGTACATGATTTGGAGTTGGACGCTATTATTCATGCTCTTAAGATCTAGAGGCATTATCTTTATGGGGTGTCTTGTGAGTTTTACACCTATCATCGTAGCATGCAACATTTGTTCAAGCAGAGGGATCTCAATTTGAGGCAGCGCAGGTGGCTTGAGTTACTGAAGGATTATGATTTCACCATTCTTTATCATGGGCCAGGCGAATGTAGTTGCAGACGCCTTGAGCAAAAAGGCGGAGAGTATAGGCAGTTTGGCCTTCATTTCAGCAGAGGAGAGGCCACTAGCCCTAGACATTCATTCCTTGGCTAACAGACTTGTAAGGTTGGATATTTTAGAGCCAGCCAAGTTCTTGCATGCGTCGTTGCCCAGTCTTCACTATTGGAGAAGATCAAGGCTCGACGATTTGATGATCCGCACTTGTTGGTTCTCAGAGAGACGATACTATAAGGTGGTGCCAAGGAGGTTAGTATCGGTGAGGATGGTGTTTTGCGACTCCACATTCGCCTATGTGTTCCTAATGTTGATAGGCTGAGGGAAAGGATTTTAGAAAAGGCACACAGTTTTAGATATTCTATTTGTCCAGGTGTTACGAAGATGTAGCACGACTTGAGGCAGCATTATTAGTGGCGACGGATGAAGAAGGACATAGTCGAGTATGTTGTGAGGTGCCTAAATTGCCAGCAGGTTAAATATGAGTACCAAAGTCCATGTTGCCTGCTCTAGTAGATGACTATACCTAAGTGGAAGTGGGCATTACTATGGACTTCGTAGTTGGGTTGCCGCAGACCTTGCAAAAGTTTGATGTAGTTTGGGTCATAGTCGACAGGTTGACCAAGTCGGCACACTTTATTCCGGTTGTGACCACGTACTCTTCAGAGAGGTTGGCCCAAATTTATGTTTAGGAGATTCTTCAATTTCATGGTGTTCCTGTTTCCATAATATCAGATAGAGGCCCTCAGTTTATTTCACATTTCTGGAGAGTAGTACAGAGTAAGTTGGGACCTGTGTAGAGCTCAACATAGCCTTTCATTCGCAAATCGACGAGCAATCAAAGCAGACAGTTCAGATCTTGAAGGATATACTAAGAGCAAGTGTGATTAACTTTGTAGGGCAGTGGGATCGTTTCTTGCCTTTGGCCTAGTGTGCTTTCAACAAAAGTTACTTTATATGGTCGGCGATGTTGTTCAGCCATCGGATGGTTTGAACCTGGCGAGGCTAAGTTATATGGTACTGACCTAGTGAAGGATTCCTTGGAAAAGGTAAAGATGATTCAGGAGCGACTTCACACCGCACATTCCAGACAGAAGAGTTATGCGGATCAGAAGGCGCATGCTTTATCATTCATGGTGGGCAAGAAAGTTCTCTTGAAGGTCTCGCCAATGAAGGGACTCATGAGGTTTGGGAAGAAGGGAAAGTTGAGCACAAGGTTATAGGTCCATTTGAGGTGTTGAGACATGTTGGGAAGGTTGCTTATGAGCTTGCCTTGCCTCCCAGTCTATTGGGGGTTCATCCGGTTTTCCACGTGTCTATGCTCCAGTGGTATCATGCTGACAGGTTGTATGTGTTAGATTTCAGCACGATTCACTTAGATAGGAGCCTAGGTTATGAGGAGGAGCCAGTTGCCATTGTTGACAGACAGGTTCACCAGTAGAGGTCCAAGAATATTTCTGCAGTAAATGTTTAGTGGAGGGGACAACCAATCGAGGAGGTGACTTGGGAGGCCAAGGTGGACAGGCGGAGCAGATATTCACACTTATTTAGCACTCCAGGTATGATTTTAGACCCCTTTGATGACGAACATTTGTTTAAGAGGTGGAGAATGTAAAGACCTGACCAGTCATTTTGCTTTCTAGAACCTTGTTCCCCTAAATAAGACTCCGCATACGTGCTTTTACTATTTTATGACTTGCAGGGAAGGTTAGTTCTGGATTTGGAAGGATTCGGGTTGAAATTGGAACACTTGGTTCCTTAAGGTTGGCTAAAATGGCCAAGTTTAACTTTCGTCAACGTTTGGAGTAAACGACATCGGAATCAGGATTTGATGATTCCAATAGGTTGGTACGATGATTTCAGACTTTGGGCGTATGTTCGAATCGGGCTTTGGGTGACCTAGGAGCGTTTCAACGCCTAATAGTGAAAGGTTGCTCTTTGAAGGTTTTAAAGTTCTTTAAATTTGGTTTGGAGTAGGTTTTGGTGTTATAGAGGCCCAATTAGGATTTCGAGGCCGAGAATAGTTCCGTATAGTGATTTAAGGCTTGCATGAAAAGTTTGGTGTAATTCTGAGTAGTCTAACTAAGTATGATTCGACGAGTTTGGAGCGATTTGGAAACTTAAAGTTCATAACTTGATTCAATTTGATTTTGGGGTGTGATTCTTGGTTTTTTGATGTTGTTTTACATGTTTCGAGAGTTTGAGTAGGTCTGCATTGTATTTATGGACTTGTTGGTGCATTTGAACGGGGTCACAAATGGCTGGGGGTGCGTCCGACCACCCGAGGCTGAGTTAGAAAAACCAGATTTCCTAGTTCTAGTTTCCTTCGCGAACGCGGACGGGCCTTTGCATTCTCGATGAAAGGATTTCGACTAGGTGGATTTTGTGCTTCGCGTTTGCAAAGTCAAGGTCACGTTCACAGAGGCTTCGGGTTAGTGGTCTTCGCATTCGCGGAAGACCTAGCGCGTTCCTGAAGGGTCGGGGGCCTGGGTGATCCAGTTGCCGTACGCGATTGCGATGAGAGGCATGCGTTTGAGATGAGGGGTCGACCCAGTGCTTCGCTTTCACGAGTGTCATTTCGCAATCGTGAAGAAGGAGATTTATGGGTTCTTGAGTTTGCCTTCACGATTGCAGAGGCCTGATTGAGATCGCGATGAAGGGACAGGTCTGAGCAGAATGTTTTAAAACGGGACTTAGGCTTTTTTTGAGCTCATTTGTTTCTCACGTGGACGATTTGGGAGCTTTAAAGAGGGGGATTTCAACCTAGCTTTTGAAGGTAAGTAATTCCTACCCAATGTAAGTTTAATACATAGATTTTGGGTAGATTTTAACATGAAAAATTTATGAAAATTATGGGTTTAGATGAAAAACTTCGATTTTGATAAAAAGAATGGTATTTAACCACGAAAATGATTGTGGAATTTAGTGAAAATTATATATTTGAGTTCATGAGGTTATGAGTAATAACTTTCTTCAAAAATCTTCGAAATCTGAGCACGTGGCCCGGGGGTGAATTTTAGGAATCCTTCAATTAGGGTTGAGTAATCACTTTAATGGTTAGAATATGAACTTTTGAACATACATTGATTGATTTATACAATATTTCACTAGTTTCGGATTGTTGGGGAGTTGAAGTTTTGGAGTGAATTATAAGCCGAAAAGTGAGCTTTGAGACGAGGTAAGTCTCTTGTCTAACCTTGTAAGAGGAAACTCATCCCCTTTGGCGTGTTTTGTTGTAAAATACTTGTATGGAGAGTTACGTATGTACTAGGTGATGAGAGTCCGTGCACAGCTATATTCCATATGATGTCCGGGTAGTCGTAGGTTTACATCATGCTTTGTTGGCACCGTTATTTGATTATGCTTATTAATTGTCTTGAATAAAGCTGAGATTGAGGATTTTAATATTTAAAGCTTCCTGTTTAGACTCCTTACTTTTGGAAAGAATTGAAGAATTATATAATAACTTTGAGAAAATTATGTTCACTTGTGTCGCAAGTATTTCCGCGTGTGAGGTAAGTTTCACTACTCTCATGGGAGCGGGCCGTTCGCCTTGGCAGGTTAACAGATGCATCTATGGTTCATGTCGTTCGACCCTCGGTAGTGCACAATATGTATATTTGTATTTTGGATCGGGCCATATGACATCGACATAATTCTTGCGTAATATACTTGGAGCCCAATTATACTTGATATTGCTTTATTGGCTTGAGGGGTTAAATTGTTAAACAATGAAAATTTATTTGGGATTTACTATCAGTAAAAGATTGTTTATTTATTTCATTTAATTAAGATTTGAGTTCATTTATATTGCCCATGTTTATTTGGAATTTTCATTATTTTATTGTTAGCCCATAGTAAGTGTCGAAGTCGACCCCTCGTCACTACTTCTTTGAGGTTAGACTAGATACTTACTGGGTACATGTTGTTTATATACTCACACTACACTTCTGCACTAGTCGTGCAGGTCTAAGGCAGGTGCATCTGGTTATTATTCTGGAGCGCATCCTTGATTCCACGAGACATTGCAGTGGGCTGCCTTCTGAGCCCGTTCCGCAGCACCCGAAGTCTTTCTTTTGCTTTCATTTTCTGTTTAATTTACTTCAGACAGTAGTGTGGTATTTTTTTTGTATATTCTACTAGTAGCTCATACAGTTGTGACACCAGGTCTTGGAGATTATGCTAGTAGACACTTGTTGATTTTTTGAGTAATTACTTCATCCCATTTGCTTTTACAATTGTTTACCTTCTCATTTTATTAGTTTTTTTTTTCTTTTCTCCACTTCTTGATTATTGAATAATTAAAGATCAACTATTTCAAATTCCTTAAAGAAAAGATCACCTGGTTGGTTCACTGTTGGCTTGCCTAGCGGTAACGTTGGACGCCATCACGGCTTATAGGAGAAATTGGGTCGTGACACATACGTTGTCTCTCTTTTCCAATTTCAAAATACACAACCATTAGGTTTTAGTCGGAAATACTCAAACTTTAATGATTTAAATGTCAAGTTTAAATTGGAGTAAAAAGTGTTGAAGTTTTATAGGTAGAAAGCACTCTCTCAAGCGCGCAAGACCTATTCATCCTATCTCACCATCACCAAAAGTTTCTGATTTTGATATGGATGTTAAAAATTAGTCTACTACAATGGTAGAGTCTTATATTGAAGATGCTCCAAGTGCGCATGCAACTGAAGAATCATCTTCAGCAAATGGAACATAAGCTGTCAGTTTTTGGACAAACGCATTCACAATGGGCTAAGGCACAAGATACGGCTTGTTCTTAAAATTCTAAACAACAACGTAATGATGTTTCTCAAACTGATCAAAAAAGAGCCTTAACTGGTCATAAAAATGGAGAATCAGGTTCGAATGCCTCTGGATCAGCTAGTCTTAAAAGAAAGTGTTCTCAAAGTGCTAAGAAATGCAAAATTAGTGGTTCTCCTAGTGCCAAGGAACCAGAAGTTGATGTTTCTCAAAATAATTTAATGCCTACAAAAAAGAGGAAGGTTTTTGTATCAAGTATTCATCAGAGAAGACATGCCAAATCCCCTTCGAAGGTAAAGTATGTTACATCTTATTTGTTAATAGCTAGTTCATATAATGTATTTCGATGTGATATACTTATATATCTGTATGTATTTTAATAGAAGCTTAGTGCAAGTGATAGACCGAAACTTGGCATTGACTTCAATTTTGAGATTATTCGTAATTTGAGAACAAAATTATCAACAAGACAACTTGAACTTTTTAAGTCAACTTATTTTGGCTATTTGTTGGATTTTCTAGTATAAAATTGCAATCGCAGTTGATATACTCTTTGTTAACTATGAAGGTTGAAAAGTGAAATGGGAATGAAATGGTATTTCTTATCAATGGGGTTAAGCTATGTTTTGGTTTGTCTGAATTTGCTTGTGTGAGTGGATTAAAAAGTACCCGTGATGTACAACTTTATAGTGAAGCTACACAAAAGAATAATCGTTTAATTGAAAAGTACAGCATGGATTACCTTTCTGTTTCTAAGAAACACTTTTTGGATTTTTTTTCTTACAAAAAGATTTGAGTCTGATAAAGATGTTGTTCAGATGGTAGTGCTATTTGTGATAAACTCGTTCCTCTTTTCTACTAAGAACGTAAAACTAGTTGATAGGAAGTACTTGGACCTAGTTGAGGAAGGTGATTACAACAGTTACCCATAGGGAATAGATGTATACAAGGAAACCTTGAGAACAATGTCAAGTAATTTGGATAAGCAGCAACTGTATTATTGAATTTTAGGGTTTCCTTATGCTATTCAGATATGGTTCTATGAATGTTATGGATATTTGCATAATGTTGTCGCTGTTCAGTGCCGAAATACATCTCAACAAATTTTTAGATGGAAGGTTACACGGCAGCTAAGGTTTGAGGTATTACATGAGAAATTGTATGGCTTACCTTCTGAGAAGGTAAATTAATTTTTTTTGTTTTGCCGTGTATTAACAGTTAATTTCTATATATAATTTTTTAAATATATTTACTAAAATGTATGTTTATGTAGTTTAATTTAAGGAATATGTCTCTTGAGAATGAAATGGTGGATAATGTTGATTAGAAAAACCTTAGTTCAGATGATGATTTTGTTGATCATCCACCTGGGAGTTCAAAAAGGCAGTGCAAAATGCAGATTAAAATGAAGGCGAAAAGGCAGCGGAAAGCTTATAATGATTTGGAGGATAAGGGGAAAGATGGTAATAATTTTGAAAAGCAGGGGAATGCTCCTAATGGTCTTGTCTATCATACAGGTAAAACATCAAAAAATCAAAGTAAGGATGCTAATGATTTGGAGAAACAAATGATGGAGAATGTCTCTTTCAACGCTCTAACTAAAAAAATAAAAAAATATTATAAAGTTAAGGGATCAAATAATGACCTTTTTGATCCTACACCTCAAAAATCATAAATGAAAAGTAAAGTTGCAAATGATTTGGAGAAGAAAGTTGTGGAGAATGTTCATGACAAACATCACAGTATAGGTAATGCCTCTGTCGACTCGCCACCTAAAGGTAGTGACTAGGATGTTCAGTTTAAGATTTTGGCAGATGACCTAGTGGAATTGAAGAAGGAAGTATCGTTATTAAAGAAGGAATATATGGATGAACTAGTGGTTTTAAAGAATTATCTTGCTGAGAAAATTGTGGAGGTGATCAATGCAATTGATTTAATGAAGAAGAGCAATTTAGAGGTATACTAGTACTTATTGTCTGCATTATTTTATGTTTTTTGGTAGTTTTAAAGCTAATATCATTTTATTTGAGCTATATGATGTAGCATCAACACAACAGAGATGTGAAAAAAGATGAAGAAGGTGATGGTGATTGGAACCGGGATTCAGTCAATAAAAACAAACAAGGTATACTAGTATACTGTACATTATGCTTGAAGTCTGGTGTCCAAAGGGATGTTGTCCAGTTTTATATACTAGATGAGTATAATTTAGTTGACGAGTACAAAATATACTGTATTTTTTATCATATTTTTCAATCTAATCCAGTATTTTTGTTGGATTTCTATAATAATGTGGTAGCCTTCATAATTCAATATTTTGTTCCAGTATATTATAGTTGAAGGCTTAGAAGGTATACTGCATGATTATAATTTAGTGTATAAGTATAATATACTTATAATTTACTGTATAAGTACGCTGGATGAGTATAATTTACTGTATGTTGGAAGCTTATAATTTAGTGTATAAGTATAATATACTATACTTAGTATAATATTTCATTCTAATCCAGTATTTATTGCTGGATATTTAGTATTTCTCATAACATGAAATCCAGAATAATGTGCTAGCCTTCATTATTTAAAATTTGGTAACAGTATATTATATCTGACATCTTATCTCTGAAGGCTTGTTGCACAGTATTTTTATACTGGATGAGTATATCATATTGGAGTTCTTCTTATTTTCTAATAGCTTGTTTTAAATGCTTCAATTTCTGGCTCTGTAGAGGATTCGCATGATATCAATGAATATGATGTTAATAATGAAGATGGAATATTAGAGGATATGAAATCAGAAGCAATAAAGGAAGGGACTTCTGGTATTGTACGTAAAGTTGTATATTCAAATAAAATTTTATTTACCCTTTCTGACATCGTGATGTATATTTTATGTGGCACCTGGTTTTGTTGATGTTGGAATTCTGGATGAAGATAAGTGGTTAGAAATGTGTGATTCAGAGGCTCATAAATTGCCATATGAGCTTGGTAAACAAACAACAAATAAAGATATTCTATCTTGTCAGATGACTAAACAGTCATGTGATGAAGATGTTCCAGCTATTGAGGTTTATGAAAAATCAACAACCGAGATGATTCCAGATTATGAGGTTGAGATGACTGTATCTCGGAATGAGTCTCAGATTCATAAACTAACTTCTGAGTTTGCTAATCAGTCCATAGGTGTTGCTCCTGTAATGTCATCTATTCCAAAATGGTCAACACCTGAAGATGCTCCAGCTTCTTCTTTGCCTATTCAGTCAAGTTGTGAATGTGTCCAAGCTTATGAGATTTTAGACGACTCTAGTCAAGAAGATGCAACAAAAATAAGAAAACATGTTGTACCTCGTGTTATTATGAAAGGGGATCACCCTTTTAAAACGTCAATCATAGAAGAAGTTCTTGTATCAATTAGTGATGAGTTTAGTAAGTTTGTTGAAACAAAGTTAATTCGAACTCACAGGTAATGTTACAAATTTTTTTATGTTTTGATTGTATTTTCTGCTTAATGATAGTTTGGACTATCATATTTATATATTTATTAAATCTTTTTAGCAAGAAGGTGTATGAAAGAAGGATGATATATTGGAGCAGCAGTTTAATCTTGGAATTGTATTTATAGCTGATAGGATGTATTTTCTGAACTTCACTATGCTGGTATAGTTATCAATGAGACGATATGTCGGTAGACATTTTTTTTTTTAAGTTTCACTATATGTGTGTATGTTCGATTGATGTATGTTTTCTTTTTGTAGTATATTGATGTTATATTCTATTATCTCTGGAAGAAAGCAAAATATGAAAACATGAGGATGACAACTACTGACAATTATTTCACTTCTGCCATACAAAAGGTGTACAATAAATAAATCATAGATAGCGGGAATGTAAAAAAAAATAGATATTTGACTTGATTACATTCTTTATAACACTCCCTAGCTTTTCGTTAATTATGTTCTTATGCCAATTAATGTGAAAGATGCATCGCATTGGGTATTGGGCGTTCTCTTTGTGTAACGACTCGACTGGTCGTTTTAAGCTCTAGCACGTCGTTCGGCGAATTGAGACCTTGGGTAGCTTCACTTCAGGTATTATGACTTGTATGTGTGGTCGGAATCAAATTTCGGAAAGTTTGGAGCTGATTTGGAAAGAAAATTCAAATTTTAGAAGCTATAAATTAGAAATTTGACTATGGTTTTGATTTTGAGTAAACGACCTTGGAATCAGGAATTGTAGGTTCCAATTGGTTGGTATAATGATTTCGGACTTGGGCATATGTTCGGGTCGAGCATCGGGTGGCTCGAGAGTATTTCGGGGCTTATTATGGTAGGTTGACATTTTTGAAGGTTTAATAATTCCCTAATTTGGATTGAAGTGGATTTTGATGTTATCGAAGTCTGTTTGGGATTTTGAGCCTGAGAATAGTTTTGTATGGTGATTTTGGTCTTAGGAGCGCGTCCAGATATTGATTTAGAGGTCTACAAATCATTTCTGTGTCAATTGGCGAAAGTAGAAGATATGATGATTTTTTGGGAGTTTGACCGGGAGTGGACATTTTGACATCGGAGTCGGATTCCGATTCCAAAAGTGGAAATAGGTCCATAATATCAATTATGACTAGTGTGCAAACTTTGAGGTCAATCGGACTTGATTTGATAGATTTCGGCGTCAAATGTAGAAGTTTGAGATTCTAAAGTTCACTAAGCTTGAACTGGGATGCGATTCTGGTTTTAGCATTGTTGGATGTGATTTGAGGCCTCAAGTAGGTTCGTGCCATGTATTGGGACTGGTTGGTATGATTGGACGGGGTCCGGAGGGCCTCGACTGTGTTTCGGGGTGGTTTCGGACCAAGTTTGGCTAAGATGCTGTTGCTGGTTTGCTGGTGATGGTGTTGTTCTTCGCGAACGCGAAGGGGGCTCACGCGTTCGCGAACAAGGATTTTTGGACTAGGACATTTGTTCTACACGTTCGCGAAGGTCTGGGCAGTTGAGCTCCGCGTTCGCAAATGCCCTTTCGCATTCGCGTAATGTATGTTGGGCTTGGGAAGCTTTTGGCCTACGCGTTCACGATGGTCAGGCCTAGAAAGGCATCACGTTTGCGAGCTTGTCTTTGCAATCACAAAGGAGAAGATTGGGGCTGAAGCAGGTTGTTCTTCGCGAACACGAGGGAAGTGCCACGTTTGCGAAGAAGGTCGAACTGGGTAATGTTCTTTTTAAATCGGGGATTTGGCTCATTTTCACTTCACCTCTTCCATGGGAGCTGATTTTTGGAGCAATTGTGGTGTGCCATCTTCATCATCAATGATGAGGTAAATGATTTCATCATATTGAGAGTTAAATATATGGCTTATATATGGATTTAAGCATGAGAATTTGTAGAAATTGGGATTTTGGTAGAGACCTAGAAAATTAGTATTTATGGATTTTGAACACGAAATTGGACATGAAATTTAGAATAAGTTATATATTTTAGTTCATGGTATTATGGGTAAAGTTTATCTTCGAAATTTTCGGAATCCGGGCACGTGGGACCGAGGGTTGAATTTATCGACTTTTTGAGCGGATTTTAAAATTGTCTAAATTAGTTAATTATGGGTATTAGAACATATTTTGAATTGTTTGCACATCTTTTTCACAATTTTGGATCGTCAAACATTGGTTTGAGGTGTTAGAGTAGCGTTGGAGCCGACAATGGAACTTCGGAGCAAGGTAAGTCTCCTGTCTAACTCTGTGAGGGGAAAACTAACCCTAGGTGACGTATTTGTTATGTGCTACTTGTTGCGGGGGCTATATACGCACGAGGTGACGAGAGTTTGTACGTATCTAGATTCATGATATGTATGGATAGACTTACGTTCCCGCCATGCTATAATTGTACTATTTGAGTTGTCTCTTGCCTATTAAATTCCTTTATTTTACAATGCGACTTCAGACTAGACTTGTGTAGAGTGATAGACTTGCTATTGTAGAGATTCAATGGACTTCATGATTAGCCGCGAAATAATTGTACTCCCCTTACGAATTTCTCCTGCATTATGGGTTTTCATCGAAAGGTTTTCCTTAAAATTTATAACAGACACGTCTATTAGTTAGTAGGGTCAAGGACCCGTTAAAGCTTCTTATTCTATCCGGATGGGGCCATTCGCCTGGGCAGTATATAATAGATACATCTATGGTTCATGTCATTTGACCCTCGACAGCGCGCACATTGTAATGGGATTGGGCTGATCACCTCGACTGGATTATGTATCACACACTCATGGGAGCAGGCTGTTCGCCTTGGCTTTATAATAGTGTATTTATGGTTCGTACCGTTCGAACCTTGGCAGTGCACATATTATGACAGGATCAGGTTGTATGCCTTGGCATTTCCATTAAATACTCTTATGAAATCGTGCCTAATAATTGGAAGAAGCCAGCATATTTGTGAGCTTGTTCTTGATTGAACTATGATGATCTACCTAGTAAAGTCCATTATATATATATATATACTCGGATTGCTGAGAGGAGGACTTTACCATGTATTTACACTTGTCATTTCGTTTATCTACTCTTACTCCCTATTTACTTCTACCATATCTATCATATTGTACCACTAGTAAGTGTTGATGTCGACCCCTCTCACTACTTCCCCGGGGTTAGGCTAGATACTTACTGGGTACGCATTGATTTACGTACACATACTACACTTGCTGCACTCTTTGTGCAGGTACTTATATGTCTGGTGGTCTTTTGGGCGCAGAGGCGCGGCCATTGCAGGGACTTTACCGTGAGCTGCATTTCACACTCCAATCCATAGTATGCAGAGTCTCCATCAGAGTTATTTATATTTTCTGATCTAACTTGTATTCCACACAGATATTGTAATTTATTATGTTTCTTAGTTGATTGTTATGCACTTGTGACACCGGATTTTAGGAGTTCCTACAACTTATTCACTATTGTAGTTAGTGTAAATTCTATTTCACACTATTTTATTAAAAAAATATTTTATGATTTTATGGTGCTAGAATGACTAATTAAATTGACTAATCACTGTTGGCTTGCTTGACGACGGTGTTAGGCGCCATCACGACCACTAGTAGATTTTGGGTCGTGACAGCTTGGCATCAGAGCATATGGTTACTTGGGTCTCACGATGCATGAGCAAGTCTAGTAGAGTCTTGCGGATCGGTACAGACACACCTGTACTTATCTTCGAGAGGCTACATGGCTGTTAGGAGCACTTCCCTTCTTGATTCCTTATCGTGCGATTTGATTCCTTTAAGGCTTATGCCTTTATTTCCTTCCTACTTAATCTTGTGTGATGTGGAGCGCATGTTATCAATTGGGCATCGAGGAGTTGTAGTGGTACTGCAGACGTGGTGCAGGATGTTTCTCCCTACGTATTCGGGTAGGTTATTATCATCGCCTTACGGAAGGATGTTCAATAATTTTAGCCCAGTATCTGTATTTACTATTGTTTAGAGGCTATGCATAGATTATTATGATGTTCATGCGTTGTTATCGCACAGTGTTGGTGTAATAATAGGGTGCTTGTTTATGTGTCGAGGCAGTAAATAACTCAAAATAGGGATTTCTCAGTGCATGGTTTAGAGGTTCGACATTTAATTTTAGCGGATAAAAGGTAATCAGACTATGGATGTTCAGGTCTTGATTGATGAAGTGATGAGATTTGGTATTTTCGAGCGTGGTGGAATTCTCATTTGTGATGTGGTATCGTCATCCTTGTTGGAAACAATAAGGTTTTCCAGTGTTATGATCTTATTCGATTTTCCTTCGAGGTAGGATGTTGGGAAGTGATGCCTAAGAAGCGATTGTCAGAGATAGCGAAGAGTAGCGGTTTCAGAATTGAATTGGTGTTTCTAGTGTTGATAGCTCGAGAAAGATGATCTTCTAGGAGGTTTAGAGTTGGTAGCAATTCATTAGGTTAGGTGCTACAGGTATAGATTTGATTTTTGGCAACATTTGGGCAGCGAAGTATGAGGCAGGACATGGCGAGAGGTGTCTCACGGTGGATGTATTACTAGCAGGTCAAGTATGAGACACGACGGTCGAGAAGTTTCTTAAAGGAGATGGTTTGACCGAAGTGGGAGTGGCAGAGTAGCATAGGGATTCTGTGGTAGTATAGCCATGTACCCTGAGGAAGATTTGAGCGATTTGGGAGGCATGGTGGAAAATGACTAGGTCCACGAATTATAATTGAAATGATGGTTACTGTACGGAGAAAAAAATTAAATATGGCAGAAAGGAGTTTGCTTGAAATAAAGAGGGGTATGAAGATTTGATTATCGTTTCGGATGCAACGTGGCATTAAGTTTAGAAGGTATTGTTAAACTTTCAGTTGATGTCAATGGGGAAGGAATAGACTTGTATAGCCGCTAGGTGAGCATGGGCTTAGGAGAATTTACTGATTACGTGGTAGTTGTACCCAATGCAGCGTCGTCGAAAGGTGTCAGTAAGGAATTCCACAGTTGGGTTATCTCCTGCGACCAGGTTAGCGGTTGTGTGATTTTGATATAGTTTCTACAAGGAGTTATACTTACTAACCGGTAGAAGGTCAAATATGCGGTCGTGGATTATAATTCGGAATGTTCATGAAAAGCTTAACAAGAAACTTCGAGAAATTTGGCGGGTTAACGATGCGAGATCATGGTAATTGAGAAGGAGGAATAGTTGTGGCTCTACGTAATATGGTGATAGCTTAAAGCTAAGTGGGGTAGCCCCACCATTTACAATTGGATCGTGTGGTTGTCTACTTGTGCGGTTTCTAATTATCGATGCATTGGTGGATTGATTCTGACTAGAAAAAAAAGTCAGGAGTAACTCGAACAAGGTTTTACTCGATGAATGTGTGCTATACTTCGCCTTATCGATTGAGGTGCAGGATTTGGGAAGACTCAAAGTTTATACTTCTTATGGATGTGATGTACAAGAAAAAGAATTCAACCTGTTTTTTCTTTGAGAGGGTGTTCATGTGCTAGCAGAGCGTTGAAGTTTGGTTATATTTAGGATCAGGTCAGAGTGGGTGACTCTCAATAGCGGTTCTAGTGGGTTAAAGAATTAAAGTGCAGTGTCTAAGGATTTTGGGTCCGTTGTATGGTTAAGTATCGATTCTTCACAGTGGATTATGAATGGCACTTGGAATGTTCTATGTTATCATCGGGTATGCGGTGCAATATTGGAGGAAAGGAAGAAATAGCTTCGGATTCGCGGAAGGTCTTGCAGAATGAGTGTACTAGTCGGAGATGCTATTGAGCACATAAGGAGGGTATGGGATCGTTCAAGAGTATTGGACGATGTGTTCTCGCGACTCTGGTCACTCGGGGTGAGTGCAAATTGAGTTCGTTATGTTGTGAATGGAGCTATTATATTTCTATGTCAGGTAAAGAATAAATTGAAAGAAGTTGGGTCGGTTAGTAATGGTTGAGCCGGCATGATTGTGGCAATGATTAGTTCCTTTGATGTGAAGTTATGCATGTGATTTGTGGTTGTACGTGCGGGCTTGACAGCCACCATACCTTGATTGATTTGGGAGATATTTGATTCGAATGGCCTTGTTTTGTAAATGGACACCGGAAGAGTCATGACGGTTTATATCACGACCAGAGGTTTGTATTTTCTGCTGTTTAGGAATTCAGTAACGTGTTGCATTGGTTCTTCTGAAATGATTAAGTGAAAGGTTTCTAGCAAATGAAGTGTTCGTTCTACTAGTAGTTCAGGGGTTATGATGAATTCTTGTACTCTCGTATAGCGGCATGATGGGTGCATTGAGCGACATGGAATTGGAAGTTGAGGACTAAGGTTGCGGTTTGGTGTTGATAAGAATGTCACGAACTCGAATGAGCAGGGAAGAATTCAGATGTTTAGAGTAAGCTGGCGTTATCTTAGTTCACCTAAGAATGGTGTTTTGTGGAAGAGGCATTGTGTATTGATTTGCGGATTGTGATTTGCCTTGCGGAATTAGTAGGGTTGGTCGTATGGATGTGCGAAATTTGCTACCGAAGCGGAAGGTTTTGGGAGCGAACCCCTCGAGAAGATTTGTATAAGTATGGTATGTTCATCACTTGATTGTTAAAGATTACAACCAAGTATGGAGGTTATGGTAATATCGCAAATGCCAGAGCTTATGCTTGAGGTGTGTCCTGTTCTTGGGCTATAGACCGTGTGAGTTTGTTTCATATTTGACGGTTGTTCTTATGTGTCGTGAATAGGTCCATAGTGGATTTTTGGAAGGTTATCGGCCCAGTATGGTATGATTAGAACCGGTATGAGGTCTGTTGGTGGGTCTAGTGTGAGTGTGTGCTCTAAGTCAGGTCGGATATGTTCGTTAGTCATAATATTGCTTACAGAGGAGTCGTCGGGCACTGGATGTTATTCCCGTCATCAGCTATTCCATGTAAATCTCTATTGTGCCATGTGGGTTGTGAGGTGGCTTGATTATTGCACATGTGTTGAGGTCCCGTGTAGCTTGTGGTGTTATGTGAGTAGGTGTCTCTCAAGATGCAGGTCATCATTACACCTTAGTTGTGCTTGGGTTTCGTAGTGTATGGCGCTATCCGTCTCCCAAGATTCGTATTCATGCAATTGGCGTGCTTGTGGTCGATACTCAGGCATTTCTTAAGTATAAGCATTACGACTTGATGTTTGTGTTTTTCTTCTTGATGTTATGTGCGGATCGAGTGGCACGCTGCCACAGGTATATTGTATGGATTGGGTGGCATGCCGCCACAGACATGTTTTCTGGATCGGGTTGCACAACGCAATAATGTCATGTCAGATCGAGTTGCACGCCGCAATAATGAGATGTTGAGCATAGTTCCTTACACTTATTTTGTGCGCCTTGTTTTCATCCCTAAAGTAGGTTCACATCATCTATTCGGCCATTTTATTTGTTACGCGGGCTGGGTAGTCCTTCTCCAGAGTTTGTTCTTCCTTATGTGTCGTATTCAAATTATAGGTTGTTGGCGCATTGATGGTTTCATATGAAATCGTAGATAGTGTTTGCGGTGGCTTATTGCCGGAGCAGCTTGTACTGGGTGAGACAAGATTATTGGACCTGGGATTAGTGCGATCGGATTTATATAAGGCATATTAAAGAGCAAATATCATTATTTAGTTCAGAATAAGGTAATGGTTCTTGTTAGGAGGAGAGACTCAATGATTTGTTGATTCGGCAGGTGGTTATGAATTTCTACATATCTCTTCCGTCGTGGGAGAATATCGAAAGTTGGAATAGGACTTACATAAGTCATGAGCTACGTTGTGGGCATCGGATTCGTGGAATTGCGGGATTCGTGGAATTGCGGCTATTGTTGTCAAGGATGTTATTATGGTCATGTAAATTATGCGGTGCATGGTGTGTATTCAGAAAAGTTATACAATCATGTTTTGGTACAGTGTGCAGTGATTGATACGGTGTTCGTATGTTGGGAACAGGCCTGGTAGAGAATTTCAGATGTCGGAATTTGGCTCTAGGGCTTATTTGACTAAATAAAAGGGAGAATCTTCAAACTATCTTGAGCTAATGTGCTAAACTGGGTTGTGATAGCACAGGTAGGTGCACGAGGTGTTAAATAGTGATTTCGGACAACTTGGGAGAAATTTTTAGCATGTTCGAGGATGAACGTATGTTTAAGTGGGAGAGAATATAACGACCCAACCGGTTGTTTTGAGCTCTAGCATGTCGTTCGATAAACTGAGGCCTTGAAAGCTTTACATCAGGTATTATGACTTGTACATGTGGTCGGAATCGAATTTCAAGAAGTTCGGAGTTGATTTGGAAAAGCTATAAGTTGGAAAATTGAGTAAGGTTTGGATTTTTATTAAACGACCTCGGAATCAGGAAATGAAGGTTCCAATAAGTTTGTATGATGATTTCAGACTTGGGCGTATGTTCGGATCGAGCATCGGGTAACTCAGGAGTATCTCGGCCTTATTATGGAAGGTTGGTATTTTTGAAAGTTTAGTAATTCCCTAAGTTTGGGCTGAAGTGGATTTTGATGTTATCGATGTCCGTTTGGGATTTAGAGCCTAGGTATGGTAATTTTTGTCTTAGAAGAATGTTCGGATGTTGATTTGGAGCTCTGTAGGTCATTTCGGCATCATTTGGCGAAAGTTGGAAATTTGATTATTTTTTGGGAGTTCGAACGGGAGTGGACTTTTTGATATCAGGGTCGGATTCCAAATCAGAAAGTGGGAGTAGGTCTATAATGTCAATTATGACTAGTGTGCAAAATTTGAGGTCAATCGGATTTGACTTGATAGATTTCCACGTCGAATGTAGAAGTTTGAAGTTCTAAAGTTCACTAAGATTGAATGGGGCGCGATTCGTGGTTTTAGCATTGTTTGACGTGATTTGAGCCTCGTGTAGGTTCGTGTCATGTATTGGGACTGTTCGGTATGATTAGATGGGTTCCGGGGGCCTCGGGTGTGTATCGGTGTGGTTTCGGACCAAGTTTGGCTAAGATGTTGTTTCTAGTTTGTTGGTGCTGGTGTTGTTCTTCATGAACGCGAAGGGGGCTCACGCGTTCGCAAAGAAGGAGTTTTGGACAGGGCCATTTGTTCTACGCATTCGTGATCAGGGAGTCGCATTCGTGAAGGTATGGGCAGTCGAGCTCCACATTCGCATATGCCCTCTAGTGTTTGCATAAGGTAAGTTGGGCCTGGGAAGCTTTTAGCCTATGTATTTGCATGGATGGTTCCGCATTCACGATGGTCAAGCCTAGAAAGGCATCGAGTTCGCGATCCTGTCTTCGCGATCGCTAAGGAAGAAATTGGGGCTGAAGCAGGTTGTGCTTCGCGAATGCGAGGGAAGTGCCACGTTCGCGAAAAAGGTCGGATTGGGCAGTGTTCTTTTTAAATCGGGGATTTGGCTCATTTTCACTTCACCTCTTCCGTGGGAGCCGATTTTTGGGGCAATTTTTGAGTGCCATCTTCGTCATCTATCATGGGGTAAGTGATTTCTTCACATTGAGAGTTAAATACATGGTTTATATATGGATTAAAGCATGAGAATTTGTAGAAATTGGGATTTTGGTAGAAAACCTAGAAAATTAGTATTTTTGGTTTTTGACCACGAAATTGGACATGAGATTCGGAATAAGTTATATATTTTAGTTCGTGGTGTTATGGGTAAAGTTTATTTTCAAATTTTTTTGAAATTCGAGCACGTGGGCCCGAGGGTTGATTTTATCGACTTTTCGAGCGGGGTTGGAAAATGATTAAATTCATTAATTATGGGTATTAGAACACATTTTCGGTGGTTTGCACATTGTTTGCATAGTTTTGGATCGTCAACAATTGATTTGAGGTGTTAGAATGGCGTTGGAGCCGGCAATGGAACTTCGGAGCGAGGTAAGTCTCATGTCTAACTCAGTGAGAGGGAAACTACCCCTAGGTGATGTATTGGTTATGTGCTACTTGTTGTCGGGGGCTATGTACACATGAGGTAACAAGAGTCCGTACGTAGATAGATTCATGGTATGTCCGGGTAGACTTAGGTTCCCACCATGCTATAACTATACTATTTGAGTTGTCTCTTGCCTATTAAATTCCTTTATTTTACGTTGTGACTTGATAGTAGACTTGTGTAGAATGATAGATTTGCTATTGTAGAGATTCGACGGGCTTCATGATTAGCTGCGAAATAACTGTACTCCCCTTACGAATTTCTCGCGTGTTATGTGTCTTCATAATGGTTTCCCATAAAAGTTATAACTCACACGTCTATTCATGAGTGGGGTCAAGGACCCGTTAAAGCTTCTTATTCTAATGAGATCGGGTCGTTCGCCTCGGCAGTATAATAGATACATCTATGGTTCGTGTCGCTCGACCCTCGGCAGTGCGCACATTGTGATGGGATCGGGCTGTTCGCCTCGGCAGGATTATGTATCACACTCTCATGGTAACAGGTTGTTCGCCTCGAGAATATAATGGATGTATTTATTGTTCGTCCCATTCAACCCTCGGCAGTGCACATATTATGACGGGATTGGGTCGTACGCCTCGGCATTTCTAGAAAATACTCTTATGAAGTCGTGCATAATAATTGTCAAGAAGCCAGCATATCTATGAGTTTGTTCCTGATTGAACTGTGACGACCTATCTGGTAAGGTCCATTATGTATATATACTCCGATTGAAGAGGTAGTTACTAGCTGAGAGTTTAAGTCATTACTTAGAAGAGTACTATACCACGTATTTACACTTGTTATTTCGTTTATCTACTCTGACTCCCTGTTTACTGCTACTGTATCTATCATATTGGACCATTAGTAAGTGTTGATGTCGACCCCTCTTCACTACTTCTCTTGGGTTAGGCTAGATACTTACTGGGTACGCGTTGATTTACGTACTCAAACTACATTTGCTGCACTTTTTGTGCAGATACTTATATATATCGACCCGACCAGTCGTTTTACTTTATAGAACCCCGTTCCCCTAAATAAGACTCCACATACGTGCTTTTACTGTTTTATGACTTGCGGGAATGGTTAGTTCAGAATCTGGAAGGGTTCGGGATGAAATCGGAGCACTTGGTTCCTTAAGGTTAGCTAAAACGGCTAAGTTTAACTTTGATCAACGTTTTGAGTAAACGACATGGGAATTGGAAATTTGACGGTTCCAATAGGTTTGTATGGTAATTTCGTACTTGGGTGTATGTTCGGATCGGGTTTTGGTGACCTGGGAGCATTTTTGCGCCTAATAGTGAAAGTTTGCTCTTTGAAGGTTTTAAAGTTCTTTAAATTTGGTTTGGAGTAGGTTTTGGTGTTATCGAGGTCCAATTTGGGATTCCGAGACCGGAATAGTTATGTATGATTATTTAAGGCTTGCACGCAAAAGTTGGTGTAATTCCGAGTAGTCTAAGTATGATTCAGCGCGTTCGAAGCTATTTGGAAACTTGAAGTTCATAACTTGATTCAATTTGGTTTTAGGGTTTGATTCTTGGTTTTGGTTTTGTTTTACGCATTTCGAGGGTTTGATCCGTATTATGTTTATGGACTTGTTGGTGCATTTGGGCGGGGTCCCGATTGGCTCGAGGGTGTGTCCGACCGCTCGTGGCTGAGTTAGGAAAACCAGGTTTCCTAGTTCTGGTTTCCTTCTTCGCGAACGCAGACGGGCCTTTGCGCTCGCGATGAAGGGATTTGGACTGGGTGGGTTTTGTGCTTCGCATTTGCAAAGTCAAGGCTGCGTTCCTGGGGGCTTGGGGGTTAGTGGACTTTTCGTTTGCGGAAGACCTATCACGTTCGCGAAGGGTCGTGGGCCTGGGCGACCCATTGCCTTACGCGATCGCGATGATAGGGACGCGTTCGCGATGAGGAGTCGACCCAGTACTTCGTGTTCGCGATTGTCAATGTTTTAAAATCGGACATAGGCTATTTTTGAGTTCATTTATAACTCACTTGGACTATTTTAGAGCTTTGAAGAAGGGGATTTCAACCTAGCTATTCAAGGTAAGTAATTCCTACCCAATGTAAGTTTACTACATAGATTTTGGATAGATTTTTACGTGAAAAATTGTGAAAATTATGGGTTTAGATGAAAATACTAGGTTTTGGTATTAAAAACAAAGGGATTTAACCACGAAAATGGTTGTGGAATTTAGTGAAAATCATATATTTTAGTTCATAAGGTTATGGGTAACAGCTTTCTTCGAAAATTTTCGGAATCCGAGCACGTGGGCCCGTGGGTGAATTTTAGGTATCCTTCAATTGGGGTTGGATAATCAATTTAATGGTTAGAATATGAACTTTGGAACATACACTGATTGATTTATACAACATTTTACTAGTTTAGGATTGTTCGGCACCGAGTTGAGGCTTTAGAGTGAATTGGAGGCCGGAAAGTTAGCTTTGAGACGAGGTAAGTCTCTTTTCGGACCTTGTAAAAGGGAACTCATCCCCTTAGGTGTTTTTTGTTGTAAATTACTTGTATGGGGAACTACATACGCACTAGGTAACGAGAGTCCGTGCGTAGCTATATTCCATGTGATGTCCAGGTTGTCTTAGGTTTACATCATGCATTGTTGGCTTCATTATTTGAATATGCTTATTAATTGTCTTGATTAAAGATGGGATTGAGGTTTTCAAGATTTAAAGCTTCCTGTTTAGACTCCTTGGTTTTGGAAAGAATTGAAGAATTATATAATAACTTTGAAAAAATTATGTCACTCGCGTCGCAAGTATTTCAGCGAGCAAGGTAAGTTTCAATACTCTCATGGGAGCGTGCCGTTCGCCTCGGCAGGTTAATAGATGCATCTATGGTTTGTGCCCTTCGACCCTCGGTAATGCACAGCATGTATATTTGTATTTTGGATCGGGTCGTACGACCTCGCATAATTCGTGCGTAATAATACTTGGAGCCCAATTATACTTGATATTGCTTTACTGGCTTGAGGGGTTAAATTGTTAAACGATGAAAATTTATTTAGGATTTACTATCAGTAAAAGAATTGTTTATTTATTTTTTGTTATTGAGTTTTCAGTTCATTTATAGAGCCCATGTTTATGTGGAATTTTTATTATTTTATTGTTAGCACATAGTAAGTGTCAGAGTCGACCCCTCGTCACTACTTCTTCGAGGTTAGACTACATGCTTACTGGGTACATGTTATTTATGTACTCATGCTAAACTTTTGCACTAATCGTGCAGAATCTGAGGCAGGTGTATTTGGTTATCATTGCGGCACGCATCCTTGATTCCACGAGACGTTGTTGTGAGTGTCTTCCGAGCTCGTTCCGCAACACTCAAAGTCTTTCTTTTGCTTTTATTTTCATTCTATTTCACTTCAGACAGTAGTGTAGTTTTCTTTTGTATATTCTGCTAGTAGCTCATACACTTGTGACACCAGGTCTTACAGATTATGCTAGTAGACATTTGTTTATTTCTGAGTAATTACTTCATCCTTTTTGCTTTTATAATTGTTTACTTTCTCATTTTATTAACTTTATCACTCATTGATTATTGAATAATTAAAAATCAACTATTTCAAATTCCTAATAGAAAAGGTCACCTGATTATTTCACTGTTGGCCTGCCTAGCATAACATTGGGCGCCATCACGGCCTATAGGAGAAATTGGATCGTGAGAACATGGTATCAGAGCACTAGGTTCACGTAGGTCTCATAAGTTATGAGCAGGCCTAATAGAGTCTTGCGGATCAGTGCGGAGGCGTCCGTACTTATCTTCGAGAGGCTATAGGGTGTTAGGAAAATACTCCTTCATCTCCTATCGTGCAGTTAATGTTATACTAAATATCTTTCTCTTATTCCCTTACAAATGGTGTGAACACGCCCAGTGGATGTTCTAGACCCGGGAGGAGCTGCTCCCCCTGTTGCTAGAGGCCGAGGCAGAGGCTGCGAAAGGGCACTAGCCTGAGGTAAGGGACGAGGATGTCCCAGAGGTTCTCCAGCTATGCCACCAGCGGATCCAACAGAGGATCCTATTACTGAGGAGCAGGGCGAGGTGCCTCCAGTGGAGCCACCCCCGGTAGATTTCATGTCAGCACCGGGCTTCCAAGAGGTCATTGGCCGTATGTTACGGTTCATGGACACTATGACTCAGGCTGGTTTATTTCCAGCGGACCCAGCCACAATCTCGGGCGGGAGGGGGAGCACAGACCCCGACTACTCAGGCTCCTGGGCATGTGGCTGCTGTATATCAGACCCTGGGCATACTACCCGGGGGCGGTGCCCAGCCAGTGGCAGCAGCTATACCAGAGCCCATACCAGCTGCGGCCGGTGATCCGCATAGGCTATTGGACAGATGGACCGGGCTACAATCTCCTGTCTTTGGGGGGAGCGACACGAGGATCCCCAGGACTTTATGGATCGGTGCTGGGACAGACTGCACAAAATGAGGATATTTGAGTCCCATCGGTGGATTTTACTACCTTCCAACTGGAGGGCAGGGCCCGTAGGTGGTGGCAGTCACATCTTTTTGGAAGACCAGCAGGTTCTCCTCCCATGATCTGGGATCCGTTTACATGCGTTTTCTTGGATAGGTATATTCCACCCTCTCAGAGTGAAGAGTGCGATTTTGGTTTGAGCTCCAGCAAGGTTAGATGTAAGTGACCGATTACGAGGTGAGATTCTCTGAGTTGTCTCGCCATGCACTTATGATACTTCCTACTGAGGCGGAGAGAGTATGGAGGTTATTTGCTGGTTTGCACTCCGGCATTCAGGCCACTATGGCCCAAGAGGTTGAGATAGGGACTTCTTAAGCTAGTTGTAGAGATAGCTCAGAAGAACGAGGGTGTCCGTCAGCGGGGACGTGAACAGATGTCGCGGAACAAGCGGATCCATTATTTCAGAGGGTTCAGTGGTGCATCATCTGGGGGCAGGTTTCATTTTGGGAGAGGTTAGCCTAGCAGGCCTACATATCTAGCACCGTCGACTCCCATGAGTGCTCCAATGCGACCTTATTTCAACACCTTGCCAGAGAATTCCTATCGCCCACTAGCTATTCAGGGTAAGAATTAAGGACAGCAGTCCACCGTTCTGAGGGTTTGTTACGAGTGCGGGGATCCTGGCCACATGAAGAGGTTTTGTCCCAGACTTCGGGGCAAGGCAGCAAAGTAGGGTCATCAGCCCATGATTTTAGCACCAGCCATTCGGCCGCCCAGAGGCGGAAGGCAGGCGGGAAGGGGCCATCCTAGAGGTGGAGGCCAAGCAGGTGGAGGCCAGCCAGTTACAGGTCATTTAGGTGGAGACCAACCAGTCGGCACTCCAGCTAGGTTCTACACTTTTCTGGCCAGACCAGATGCAGTGGTCTCAAATGCCGTGATCACAGGTATTATTTATGTCTGCGGTAAGGATGCTTCGGTATTATTTGATCCAGGGTCTATCTATTCATATGTGTCATCTCTGTTTTCTCATTTCCTGGATATTCCTCGCGAGTCCTTTGGTACTCCTGTTTTTATGTCCACTCTAGTGGGTGATTCCATTGTTGTGGATCGGGTCTATCGGTCCTGCATTGTTACATTCTGTGATTATGAGACTAGAGCGGATCTTCTACTGCTTGATATGACTGACTTTGAGGTCATCCTGGCATGGACTGGTTATCTCCATGTCATACCATCCTTGATTGCCATGCAAAGACTGTTACCTTGGCGATGCCAGAGTTTCCTAGATTGGAGTGGAAGGGTTCGTCTGTCAGCGCACCTAGTCGGATCATCTCTTTTATGAAGGCTAGACATATGGTCAAGAAGGGTTATTTGGCTTATCTAATCTATGTTCGGGATACCACTGTAGAGACTCCAGCGATCGATTTAGTACCCGTAGTCCGGGAGTTCTCCAATGTGTTTCCTTCTGATCTTCCAGGCATGCCACCAGATTGTGATATTGATTTTTGTATTAATTTGACTCCAGGTACCCAGCCTATCTCTATCCCACCATACTGCATGGCTTCGAAAGAGTTGAAGGAGTTAAGGAACAGCTTTAAGAGTTGCTAGCAAAGGGGTTAGTCAGACCAAGTGTATCACCTTGGAGTGTACCAATATTATTTGTGAAGAAGAAAGATGGGACTATGCGGATGTGCATTGATTACCGCTAGTTGAATAATGTCACCATTAAGAACAAGTACCCGTTGAAATTTTTAACATACATTGATTGATTTATACAATATTTGACTAGTATCGGATTGTTCAGCACCGAGTTGAGGCTTTAGAGTGAATTGGAGGCCGGAAAGTGAGTTTTGAGATGAGGTAAGTCTCTTTTCTAACCTTATAAGAGGGAACTCATCCCCTTAAGTGTGTTTCGTTGTAAATTACATGTATATAGAGCTACTTACACACTAGGTAACGAGAGTCCGTGTGTAGCTATATTCCATGTGATGTCCGGGTAATCTTAGGTTTACACCATGCTTTGTTGGCACCGTTATTTTATTATGCCTATTAATTGTCTTGAATAAAAGTGAGATTGAGAATTTCAAAACTTAAAGCTTCCTATTTAGACTCCTTACTTTTGGAAAGAATTGAAGAGTTATATAGTAACTTTGAGAAATTATGTTCACTCCCAACACAAGTATTTCCGCGAGCGAGGTAAGTTTCAGTACTCTCATGGGAGCGGGTCGTTCGCCTCAGCAGGTTAACAGATGTACCTATGGTTCGTGTCGTTCAACCCTCAGTAGTGCACAGTATGTATCTTTGTATTTTGGATCGGGCCATATGACCTCGGCATAATTCGTACGTAATAATACTTGGAGCCCAGTTATGCTTGATATTGCTTTATTGGCTTGAGGGATTAAATTGTTAAATGATGGAAATTTATTGGGAATTTACTATCAGTAAAAGAATTATTTATTTACTTCTTGTTGTTGAGTCTTAAGTTCATTTATACAACCCAAATTATTTGAAATTTTCATTATTTTCTTGTTAGCCCATAGTAAGTGTCGGAGTTGCTCCAGCTATGCCACCAATGGATCTAGTAAAGGATCCTATTCTTGAGGAGCAGGGCGAGGTGCCTGTAGCGGAGCTAGGCCCGTTAGATTTCATGTCAGCACCGGGCTTCCAGGAGGTCATGGGTCGTATGTTACAATTCATGGACACTATGACTCATGCTGGTTTATTTCTAGCGGACCCAGCCAGATCTCAGGTGGGAGGGGGAGCACAGACCCCTACTACTCAGGCACCATAGCATGCTACTGTTGTTTATCAGACCCCACGCACACTACCCGTGCGCGGAGCCCAGCTAGTGGCAGCAGCTATACCGGAGCCCATACTAGCTGCAGCTGGCGAACCGCATAGGCTATAGGACAGATGGACTTGGCTACGGCCTCCTATCTTTGGGGGGAGCGACACGAGGATTCCCAGGACTTTATTGATCGATGGAGGTACAGACTGCACAACATGAGGATATTGGAGTCCCATGGGGTAGATTTTAATACCTTCCAGCTGGAGGGCGGGGCCCGTAGGTGGTGGCAGTCACATCATCTTGGCAGACCAACTGGTTCTCCTCCCATGACCTGGGATTAATTTACACGACTTTTCTTGGATAGGTATATTCCACCTTCTCAGAGGGAAGAATTGCGGTTTCAGTTTGAGCAGCTCTAGCAGGGTCAGATACTAGTGACTGACTATGAGGCGAGATTCTCTGAGTTATCTCGCCATGCACTTATGATACTTCCTACTGATGTAGAGAGAGTGTAGAGATTGTTGCAGGGTTGCATTCTGGTATCCAGGCCACCATGGTCCGAGAGGTTAAGATGGGAACTTCTTACGAGCTAGTTGTAGAGATAGCTTAGAGGATCGAGGGTGTCCGTTTGTGGGGCCTAGAGTAGATGTTGCGGGACAAGTGGTTCCGTTATTCCATAGGGTTCAGCGGTTCCCCATCTAGGGGAAGGGTTCAGTTTGCGAGAGGTCAGCCTAGCAGGCCTATATATCCAGCATTGCCGCCTCTCCGGGGTGCTCGAAAGCAACCTTATTTCAGCGCCTTGCTAGAGAGTTCCTACCGCCCACCATCTATTCAGGGTCAAACATCAGGGCAACAGTCCATCGCTCTGAGGGGTTGTTACGAGTGCGGGGATTCTAACTACATGAAGAGGTTTTGTCCCAGACTTCGGGGCAAGGCAGTACAGCAGGGTCAGCCCATGATTTTAGCACCAGCCTTCCGGCCACCCAGAGGCAGAGGGAAGGCGGGTAGGGGCTATCCTAGAAGTGGAGGCCAGCCAGTTACAGGTTAGTCAAGTGGAGACCAGCCAGTCACCGCTCCAGCTAGGTTCTATGCTTTTCCGTCCAGATTAGATGCAGTGGCCACAGATACCGTGATCACAGGGTCTACCTATTCATATGTGTCATATCTGTTTGCTCATTTCCTAGATGTTCCTCGTGAGTATTTAGGCACTCCTGTTTATGCTTTTCTATAGCCAACATCTATTCCATGTGCTCTTTTCATTTCTGAAATAACAAACTTAGGCTTTACTTCAGTAGCTATGTCTCTTAATTTGTCAATCATGTAATCTATAATCACATTTGAAGTTGCTTGTGTTTGATGTGACTTTCTAAAATCAACCAAGCAATAATATTTTTTCTTTAATTTAACTATTTTAAAAAGTGATGATTCCTTAATTCTTGAACCTCGAACAGTCCAACCACACTTTTCATCACTGCATATCAAAGAGTATCTTGTATTACTTGATCTTTCAACATAGAACTCAAGGTGCTCCTTGATTGCTCCTAAGCAAAAACATCTAATAATAGCATATTTGTCTTGAAAAACATAACCTAGTCTTGGATCATTCAATGAAGCATTTTCCTTTAGTATTATTGATGGGGATTCTTTTGCCTTTCCTTTTACTTTCCTTTTTTTCTCTTCAATTGTGTGCAGTGTTTCAAAATGTTGATCTTTCAAATGAATTACACTCTCATTTTCCATTGTAATTTCGGAAATCAGCATGTGTTGCTCTTCTGGTATTTTAGAAATCAACATATCTTGCTCTTCTGGAACATATGTGGTTCCCTTCGATAATTGTTGATTTTCAATCTCCATTATTGCATTACCTTCTTGTTGTTGATCTCTAGCAAAAAATTTCAGAAAGTATTTCTGATATATCAATAACAAATTTGCAGCCTTTGTAGTATGGATCGTTTCTTAAAAGCATCATACAGAAAGTAAGTTCTTCATCTTTTGTTACATGTATTCCCTTGTTGGTACCTAGGTTGATACTAAGCCAAATTGTTGCTTCATACATGTCTCTGTCAAACTCTATAACTTCATAAATCTTATTAATGAATTCGTCAAATGAAGTCACATCATTTATAAGCAGAAGCTTTGTTTTATGATCTAATACTTGTATTATAGTATCCATTTTTCAGTGCAAGCAATAATTAAGAAATTTGTATGCATCCTACATTTAATGTACACAAATAATTTGATATAGTATCCTGCATTTTATTCAGGAAATAGCATAAATATTAGCCATTCACTCTTTTGTTTCTTTTATGATGAATCAGAGCATTATATGCTGAAGAATTTGTAGTTTTCACATTTCTAATTACAAGAGTCCAGCATTTTATTCAGAATATTAGATGAACAATAGACATTTAGATGTTTTCTTCTGCTTTGAATCACAGATATTTTCAGTATAAAATGATGGATGTTTGTGAAATTTACATGTCAATTCAGAACAGTTTAGCATATTATGCTAGTGTTTTGTTTTTCCACTATTTTATGCAGTATTTTTTGTGATTTTGAATCAAATATATATCCAGTACTATATGCTCGAGAGATTGTATTTTGACATATTTAATCATAAAAGTCCATTTTATTCAGTGCATTAAAAACTTAGATGGTTTTGAATCAAAGATAGCTCCAGTACTATATGCTGGAGAGTTTGTAGTTTTGAATTATCTAATCATAAAAATCAAGCATTTTATTCAGGACATTAGGAGAACCATAAAAACTTAGATGTGTTATTCTTCTTTAAATCACAGATACTTCCAGTATAATCTGCTGGAAGTTTCTGAGGTTTACATATTAATTCAGAAAGGTCCAGTATATTATATTTATGTTTTATCTATACCATTTTATTCAACATTTTTTTCTAGTTTGAATCCAAGATACCTCCAATATTGTATGCTGGAGAGTTTGTAGTTTTGACATATCTAACGACAAATTCCAGCTTTTTATTCAGGATTGTAGGAGAATATTAAACATTTAGAACATTAGAGGAACAATAGACATTTAGATGTTTTCTTCTTCTTTGAGTCACAGATATTTCCAGTATAAAATGCTGGATGTTTGTGAAATTTACATATTAATTCAAAAAGGTTCAGCATATTATACTAGTGTTTTGTTTTGCCACTATTTTATGCAGCATTTATTCTGGCTTTGAATCAAAGATATATACAGTACTATATGCTCGAGATTTTGTAGTTTTGACATATCTAATCATAAAAGTCCAGTATTTTATTCAGTGCATTAAAAACTTAAGTGGTTTGAATCAAAGATACCTCCAGTACTATATGCTAGAGAGTTTGTAGTTTTGACATATCTAATCATAAAATTCCAGCATTTTATTCAGGACATTAGGGGAACCTTGAAAACTAGATGTGTTCTTCCGCTTTGAATTACAGATATTTCCAGTATAAAATGCTGGATGTTTGTGAAATTTACATATTAATTCAGAAAGGTTCAGCATATTATACTGGTGTTTTTTTTTGCCACTATTTTATGCAGCATTTATTCTGGCTTTGAATCAAAGATATATACAGTACTATATGCTCAAGAATTTTTAGTTTTAACATATATAATCACAAAAGTCTTGCATTTTTTTAGTGCATTAATGTAACGACCCGGCCGGTCATTTCGAGAGTTGTAGCTCCATTTCCCCATTTACAACTCTTTTCGTGCTATATAGTTGTTATATGACTTATCGAGTTAGTTGGTTCGAGTCCGGAGAAGTTTCAGAATGAATTGAGATACTTAGTCTCATAATAGAAAGCTTATATTGGAAAAAGTTGACCGAATGTTAATTTATGGGTAAACGACCCCGAATTTGAATTTTGATGGTTCTGTAGCTTTGTTAGGTGATTTTAGACTTAGGAGCGTGTCCAGAGTGTGATTTGGAGGTTTGCAGTTGAATTAGGCTTGAAATGGCGAAAGTTGAATTTTTGGAAAATTTGACGAGGAGTAGACCTTTTGATATTGGGGTCGGATTCCGATTCTGGAAGTTGGAGCACGTCCGTTGTGTCACCTGGGACTTGCGTGCAAAATTTGAGGTCAATCGGACGTGATTTGATAGTTTTAGGCGCTGGTTGTAGAGATTTGGATATTCAAAGTTCATTAGGCTTGAATCTTTGATTCGTGTTTTGATGTTGTTCGAGATAATTTCAGAGTTCGACTAAGTTTGTATGATGTTTTGGGACTTGATGGTATGTTTGGTTGAGGTCCTGGAGGCTTCGGGTGAGTTTCGGATGGTTAACGGATTAATTTTGGACTTGGTGTTATAGCTGCAGATTTTCTGGTGCACTAATCTGGTGTCCTTATACGCGATCGCGTGGGAAGGTCCGTGATCATGTAGGCTTAGCTGGGCAATGGAGGACTTTGTTCTACTGGTTCACGAGAAGGGGAGTGCGATCGTTAGTTGTTGGATGTTGTGACTAGAGAACGGGTGACTAAGGTCGCGTTCGCGTAGGGTATAGGAAGTAGAAGCTGGGGTCACGCATTTGTTCTTCGCGATCACGTGAAGAGGGCCGCGATTGCGTAGGTTTGAGGAGGCATTAGTTCCCGTTCATATGGATGTCCCTGTGTTCCCGTAAGGCAAAATAGAGGGGCCGACTATTTTGTGCTTCGCGAATGCAGGAGGATGGTCGCGTTCGCGATGAAGGCGTAACTAGGTAGAATAAAAGATTCAAAAGCGAGAGTTTTGAGTTCATATCACAAAATTGATTTGGGAGCTCGGTAGAAGGCGACTTTTGGAGGGATTTTCATGTGGTTGTTTGGGATAAGTGATTCCTATCTAATTTTGGTTAACTTCCATGATTATGCCTTTGATTCTACCATTAAATTTGTGATTTGGAGTAGAAAATTGAGAAAAGTGAAGAAGAGTTCTTGGGCTAGATTTTTGAGGGTTTGAGCGGGATTTCATTATCGGATTTGAGTAAATTTGATATGGTTAGACTCGAGGTTGAAATGGGCTTCCGAGTTTGGTGATTTTGTTGGATTTCGAGACGTGGTCCCGGGGAGCAGTTTTGAGCCGATTTTGGATTTTTGAGTTATAACTTTGTAATTTTTTGTAGAATTGATTCCTTTAGACCGTATTGATTATATCGTACTGTTATGGCTAGATTCGAGGAATTTGAAGGCCGATTTGCGAGGCACAGGCGTGTTGGAGTAGAGTTTTGCTCGGATTAAGGTAAGTAATAATTCTAAATTTGGCTATGAGGAATCGAAGCCCCGAAATATGTGTTATTTGATTGGTGTTTGGGTGGCACACATGCCAAGTGACGGGCGTGCGGGCGTGCACCATGAGAATTGTGACCTGGTCGATTCCATATGCATGGGCATGTAGAAGTAGAGAAGTTATATTCTCCTTATCATTCAAATTTGATCTATTTTACTGTTTTAAGTTTATCTGCTGAACTTGAAAGCATGCTAATGTGCCGGGAAATTTCGGCACATTGACATATTACTTGCTTAAACTTTAATTTGTTTCACTAACAAAATCTACTAATTTTTGTTTTGTTTTAGTACAATTTCAGTAAACTCACACGAGGTACCAAAAGATCGGAAAAGAAGCTAAGAGGTAAATTTAATTCAAGAAAGGTGAAAGAAGGTCGAAAAATGAGAAAGTGACCTCGCTAATGGGAAAAGCGATCCGCGAACCCATAAAGCGAATCGCGAAAATGAAGCAAAAAGTCGCAAAACTCAGACAGTGAGTTCTAGGGTACTTCGCGACGAGTTCGCGAACCGCGAACTGAATATGCTAACCGCGAAACATGCAACACAAGTCGCAAACTTGGACAGAAACCTTAGGGTCACTTCGCGATGAGTTCGCGAACCGCGAAATGAATATGCAAATCGTGAAATTTCACTTCTGGGTCACGAACTTGGACAGAAACATTAGGGGCATTTGTGGATGAGTTCGCGAATCGCGAACTGAATCTGCGATCCGCGAAATCCACTTTTAAGGTCGCGAATTTGGACAGAATTTTCAGGGCTAATTCGCGACAAGATTCGCGAACCGCAAACCTGTTCGCGACAGGAAAGCGATCCGCTTTCAAACTCGACAGCAGTGGACTTCTGGACCCACCTCGACTTTTGGACCTCTATAAATAGGTTTATTAGGATTTTGTGTCAGTGTCAGACCTATTGGGAGCCGTCACTTTTGTCAGAACAACAGATATTAGGGTTGAAGATTGAATATTTTGGATTTTTGCTAAGAGTTTTGAAGGTTAAAATTATTTCTTACCTCTGTAAGTTTTGTTAATTTCTATGTTTCCTTATCTTTTATGGATTTCAATTTGTAATATGAGTAGCTAAGTTCTCATACTGAGGTTGTGTGACCTTGATGGATATTATGTAAATGAATGTTTAGTGTTGCTATGAATCTAATGGTTGAGTGATATTTATTTACTTCTTAATCTTCAATTGTTGTTATTGGTTGCAAACAGTAACAAAAGACAATTCATTTTTACCTTGCTTGGAAAAGTTGGTGAGAATTTGGTAGAAGTAAATGACAAAGACTCAAGGCTTTAAACCTTGTTTGATGAATTCACTTAGGAATAAGTTTAATTCATTTGGTAGAAATTGCTGGTGTTAAATCTGTAACTCTTTTGTATTTGGGAAAATCAAAGAGAGAATAATACTATCTTTTTATTAGAAAATATTGGTTGGTAAATATAGATGCTACTACATGTCACGAGATTTTACCATTAGAAATATATATATAACATTAACTTCGTTAACATAACAATCCATTAAAGGGAGCACAACCTTGGTTTAATTAATTATTATAATTATTATTCGAAGATCACTATTATCCATCGATACAACTCATATTTGTTTCTTTTCTCAATCGCAATCATTTAAAGGAATTAAGAATATCGTAAAATATCATACTAAATAAGTGAGCTTTCACGCCTATTCCCTATGGGATTCGACCCCAACCTTGTTGGGTTACTATATTTGACATCGATCGCTTACACTAATTATTGAGGTATAATTTGAGCGTATCAAATTTTGGCGCCGTTGCCGGGGAATACGGTTCTGAAAATTACTTATTAGTAAATATTTTACTGTACGTCTAATTCTATTCTATCACAATTTGTTTGTTTTGGTCGCTGCGAACAGGAAACATGTCGGAATATGGTGATGATGTGGAGTTAGATGCTGAAGGAAATCCTTTTGCTAACATTGAGGAATATATTGAGGATACAAATTCCATTGTACCTCCTGCTATTAGTGCTGCTACATTCAAAGTGGAACATGGGTTAATCTTGATGCTAAAAGCGGAGGGATTATTCAGAAATTCCACCGATGATGACCCAACACAACACCTCAGAAATTTCTTGGGTATGTGCAATGCACAAGCAGAACAATGTCACTGACGACGCCCTGAGATTGAGATGCTTTAAGTATTCTCTAGCTGGGGATGCAAGAAAATGGCTCCAAAATCTTCCACCAAATTCTATCCGTTCATGACCTGAACTTGTCCGAGCATTCTTGTCCAGATGGTTTCCACAGAGCAAAAAGGCTGAGCTTAGAGACAAGATATTCTTCTTTAAGCAGCTACCCGGAGAACAATTGCACGAAGCATGGGATCGCTTCAAGTTATATTTGGTGAGGTCTCCAAACCATGGTTTCCAGGATTCCATATTGTTGGAAAAATTTTACATGGGTTTGGATCCTATGAACCAATCAATAGCAAAGAATGCAGCTGTCGGTTCCTTTATGGACAAGACTTTTGCTAAGATTACTCAAATCTTAGATAAAATGTCAAAACACAATCAAGCTTGGCATTCGGAAGATTCCACTGGCGGAATCACTATTGGTTCTCCTTCTATGAATACTTTGATAAAGGATAATCAAGAGCGAGACCAAGTGATAGCTGAACTCGCCACAAATGTCAATGTGTTGACAAAACTTTTCACTGAAAATCAGAAAAAGAAAATAAATGTGGTGGAGAATGTGCAACCAGTGCCCAAAGATGAGTATGAAGAAGCTAATTACATCAACAATACTCAAGGAGGCTATCAAAAGCAAAACTACCAAGGTCCAGGGATGCAGAATCATTGGAGACCAAACCCACAAGGGCAAGGTTCCCAACAATGGCGAAATGATCAGAATGGCCCAAATCAAGGAAATTGGAACAACAGCAACAATTTTCAAAATCGAAGTGCCAACCCCTATGTTCCTCCGAGAGGACATTATTCAAATCAAGGATCTTCAAGTGAATCTAAATTGGAAAGTACGCTGGAAAGAATATTGCAAAATCAAGAGAAGTCAGATAACTCTATGAAGAACATGACTGAATTGGTTGGTTCCCATACAGCAGCAATTCAAAAGCTAGAATTGCAAATGAGAGACCTCTATCGTGAACAATACCCACAACAGAAAGGCACACTTTCTAGCGATACAATTGCAAACCCCAAGGGAAATGGAAGCGGCCCAACTGCTCACATTATGGCTGTCACTATGAGGACTGGTAAGACAATACATGAGAGAAGTGATGCTGAAGAACATCGGCCAGAGATGGAAGTTGAAAAAGATGATGTTCAAGAGATAAATGAAAATCCAGAAAATGCGAAGAAAGGAGATGAAAATCCGGAAGAGACAAAGGATAATGAAAAAGGCCCGTTGGTATTGTAGATGATGTGATAGTCAAGGTTGGGAAGTTTCATATTCCAGCTGATTTTGTTATTCTTGATTGTGCAGTAGATAAGGAAATTCCCATTATTTTGGGAAGGCCTTTCTTAGCAACAGGACGAGCTCTTATGGATTCGGAACGTAATGACATTAAGTTCCGAGTCAATAATGAAGAAGTCACTTTTCAAGCTAGCAAGGGGATGAAAATGCCAGCAGAATATGAAAACATCTCATTGATTGGTATTTTTGATGAAGTTGATGAAGCTGTTGAAATGAAAATGGAGGAGCAATGTTTTGGTGAAACTCTAGCAGCCATACTGGTAAACTTCAATGGGACTGATTTGGATGGCTTCATGGAATCAGTAAATGCATTAGAGGGTCGTGGGTCGTATTCATATACTCCACCAAAACTGACATTAGATTTGGAAAATCGAGCCACGCCACCAGCAAAGCCTTCCATTATTGAACCACCCAAATTAGAGCTAAAGCAACTCCCATCACATTTGAGGTACAAATTTCTTGGTTCTAATAAAACTTTGTCGGTAATTGTGTCGTCTTTGTTGAATGATGTGCAGGTAGAGCAACTGCTGAAAGTTCTTAAGGAATGCAGACAAGCAATTGGATGGACGATAGCAGACATTCAAGGTATTCTAGCTGGAATATGTGAGCACAAAATTCAACTTGAAGAAGGGACAAAACCAAATGTAGAGCACCAGAGAAGACTAAATCCAGCAATGCAAGAAGTGGTGAAGAAAGAAATCATAAAATGGCTAGATGCTGGAGTTGTGTACCCAATTGCCGATAGCTCATGGGTGAGCCCAGTACAGTGTGTGCCAAAGAAGGGAGATATAACTGTGGTAACTAATGAAAAAAATGAGCTGATCCCAACACGAACAGTGACTGGATGGAGGGTGTGCATGGATTACAAAAAGCTCAACAGTGCCACGTGCAAGGATCATTTCCCTATGCCTTTTATTGATCAAATGCTTGATCGGCTAGCGGGAAAATCCTTTTATTGCTTCCTCGACGGATATTCTGGATACAATCAGATTAACATTGCTTTGGAAGATCAGGAAAAGACAACATTCACCTGTCCGTATGGAACTTTCGCTTTTAGTCGTATGCCCTTTGGTTTATGTAACGCACCAGCTACATTCCAACGGTGTATGATGTCAATTTTTTCGGACATGGTGGAAGATTTTTTGGAAGTTTTTATGGATGATTTCTCGGTAGTTGGGGAAACATTTGAACAATGCTTGACGAATCTGAAACACGTGTTGAGGCGATGTGAAGAAACAAACCTTGTATTAAATTGGGAAAAATGCCACTTTATGGTAGATGAAGGTATTGTTTTGGGGCACAAAATTTCCAGGCATGGCATTGAGGTGGATAAGGCAAAATTTGAGACCATCTCAAAACTTCCTCCACCCACATCAGTAAAAGGTGTCCGTAGCTTTCTAGGGCATGCTGGATTCTACCGACGGTTCATAAAAGACTTCTCTAAGATAGCACACCCAATGTGTAAACTCTTAGAGAAAGACAGCAAGTTCCTATTTGATGAGAAATGCCTCACCACGTTTGAAGAACTGAAAGCAAAGCTCACCACAGCTCCCATTATTGTCACTCCAGATTGGTCGGTGCCCTTTGAACTTATGTGTGATACCAGCGGTACAGCTCTTGGAGTAATGCTGGGACAGAGGCATAATAAAATTCTTCACCCGGTATATTATGCTAGCAAAATGCTGAATGGAGCACAAGTGAATTATACTGTAACAGAGCAAGAACTGCTAGCAATTGTCTATGCTTTTGAAAAATTCCGGGCATACCTTTTAGGCTCCAAAGTGATTGTGTATACTGATCACGCTACCCTTCGTTATCTAATGGCGGTGGATTATGTATCCAAGTGGGTAGAAGCCATGGCTTTGCCGAACAACGAAGCTCGGAGTGTGACCATGTTCCTCAAGAAGAATATTTTCACAAGGTTCGGCACTCCACGAGCAATCATCAGTGATGGCGGCTCACATTTCTGTAAAAGAGTGTTCAAAAGTCTACTCGACAAATATGGAGTGAAGCATAAGGTTGCAACACCTTATCATCCGCAAACGAGTGGCCAAGTTGAAGTATCTAACAGAGAGATCAAAAGCATCATGTCCAAGACTGTAAATGCAAATAGGACTGATTGGTCAAGAAAACTTGATGATGCTCTATGGGCATATCGTACAGCTTACAAAACTCCGATTGGTACTTCACCTTATCGTTTAGTCTTTGGGAAGGCATGCCATTTGCCAGTGGAACTCGAACATAAGGCTATGTGGGCCTTAAAGAGACTAAACATGGATTGGGCAGAAGCTGGCACTTTAACATTGGCACAGTTAAATGAAATGGAGGAATTCCGATGTCATGCTTATGAAAGTGCAGCTGTGTATAAAGAGCGCATGAAGTTTGTCCATGACACGAAGATCATGAAAAGAGAATTTAAAGCAGGAGACATGGTCTTGTTGTTCAATTCAAGACTCAAGTTATTCCCAGGAAAGCTTAAGTCCAGATGGTTCGGTCCATTCAAAGTTGTTGATGTTTCCCCATTTGGAGCTGTCGAATTAGCATCGGAAGATGGATTCCAAACTTTCAAAGTTAACGGTCAGAGAATCAAGCATTACTTGGGTGTAGATGGAGAAAAGCAGGTGATAGAGCAGCTGCCTCTAACTGATAGCCAATCTTTAAATTAAGATTGATGTTGAAAGCATCCCACCATCGTCGTGCCGCGACGTTAAATCGAGCGCTTCATGAGAGGCAACCCATGTGTGGTATCATTTACTTCTTTATATTTTGTGTGTATATTTTTATGTGGCATTCCTGATTGTTGACAATTTAAGATTTCATCTCATATAACTAGGAATATATGAAGGATGAATAAGGCAAAAAATGAGACGATATGATTAAGCACGGGGAAAGAAGCTTGGAAAGAGCAAAGAAGCCTGAATTTGTAGTTTCGCGACCTACTTCGCGATTCGCTTTTAAAATATGTGAATCGCATATGTGTCACACATTGAGGCAGAAAGACGATGCATTTGTCGAAAAATCGACACCGTAATGAAATTCGCGAATCGCTTTTATCCTTCGAGAGTCGCGAATTTCATCGCGAACAGGAACAGAGAGTTTCATGAAAATTTCGCGGCTTGGCAACTGACTTCGCGAATCACTTTCCTGTTTCGCGAATCGCAATTTCATCGCGAACAGAGACAGAAAGTTTGCAAGTTCTTCTTGTCTAGTTCGCGATATGATATTGGTTTTCGCGGTTCGCAAAGTCATTTCGCGCTTCGCTTTTTCTCCTTAATCAGTCGCAAAATCCGAGGTATGTCTTTAAATCAAATTTTTTGCTTTCAGTCTTCCCATTCCTATATCTAAAAGCGAAAAGCATAAAAAAAAAAAGAGAAGAAGCTAAAAAAAAACTCAACAAAGCAAAAGAAGCGATCAAACCTTTAATCGGAGAGAACGAAGCGATCAAACCTTCAATCGGACCAGTACCACCTTCTCTTTCCAAGCCTTAAAAAGGGGTTAACATCGATCAAATCACTTGCACTCTTCAATACAAGGTACGTATAACCTAAATTCTTCGTGAAATCTTCGATTGAAAGATAGAGATGATTGCGTTTGTGAAATATCCCAAATTTCTAGGGTTTTGGTTTGTGGGAGCTTGACTTATTTCTGATTCTTAATGTGTTATAACCCATTAAAGCTATCATGAATTTTCTTTCTGAAGCACAATCCAAGGGTTCTGATTCTTCAAGGGTTCTGATTCTTAATGGGTTCTGAGTCTTACACTGTGCTTTGAGGCTACCATCTTAGTTGAAATAATTCTTGATTGCTTCTGTTATACTTCAGTTGTTGTGTTGTGTATGATTGCCTTTGTTTTATTATTTGGAATTGTCATCAATATCACTTACATTTACCTTTCACCAGATATGGCACCCCAAAAACACATGGTGAGGAAAGGTCGCTCTAAAAGATCACGAGCAGAATCACCGGAGCATAGCCCACCCCAATCTGAAAGGGAGACACAAAGACAAGAAATTGACTTTGACGCTGAAGCAAGGTGAAAATGGGGTGAAGATATTCAACTCCGATTCGGCGTTGAGGGGTCCAGATCAGTATACAGGGAGGGTCTCACCAAAAGACGAATTCTAGCTGAGAAGAAGTTGAGCATAAACGGTTTACAAGAAAAATACCCTCATATTCTAGCAAACATTCAAGCGAGAAAATGGGAGTATTTCACTAAAGACACAATCGAGTACAATGAGTCGATTGTCAGGGAGTTCTATGCTTCCTATGGGGCCTCAAGAACACCACACCATAGACACAACCGAATATTCACGGGTATTGTTCATGTTCGTGGGAAGGCAGTGTTTTGTGATAGTGAGCACATCAACAATCTTCTTTTCCCCAACTGGGTAGCTGGCACTGAGGAATACAATGCAAAGTTCTCGAACAGTGAACGAGAACCGGGGTGGATAGCATCGGTGATTGCAAAAGGTATTCCCATCTGGATAAATCCTGGGCATCGGGTGCAGAAGGAGGACCTCACTAGGGAGGCCAAATATTGGCTGAGCTTCGTCGCCTCTCACTTGATACCATCCAGAAATGAGACGGAGATAAACATTGAGGCAGCTCTATTAATTGCTTGCATCATGTCCGGTATCAAAATTGATGTGGGAAGCCTTATCTATCAAGAACTGGGCATCCGGACAACACAGCAAGCCACCTCACTCCCTTTCCCAAGTTTGATCACCTCAATCTGTAAAGAGGTGAATGTTCCTTTTCTCCCACACCATGACAAACTGGGAAAAATTACGAGGGATATTGATATCACTTGTATCAGTGATGATGCTGCTCCACCCGTCATCCCTGTGGAAGACTTAGACTCCACAAACCTTCTGTCAACTCAACAAGCTGACACTTCTTCTGTCAATGCACCCTTTCCCACAACGGGTCCGTCAAGTCAGGCTAATCAGCCTTCCTCCTCAACACCAGCAATTACAAGAATTGGTCTCATGGCACACAACGCCAAATCTACTGTAGATCAACTCTTGAAATCTCTGCCAAACCTCATCAAGCAAGCCTTGACTCCACTTCAACAACAACAAATATCATTCGATGACAGATTGAAAAAGATGGAATCTCGGCTTGATAAGGTGGAACAAGGTGATATCTTGGGTTTACCGCAGCTGCGGGAAGATGTAACTTCAATGAAAAACAAACTCAAGAAAATGCAAAACGTGAAGTTCGACTTTACATCTATCCCCCTGGAAGACAATGATCAAGCTGCTGCACAAAACCTGGGCTTAGATTTCACCACATTAATGACAGATAATGCATCTCTTCTACCACAATCCATCGAAGCAAAAAGCAGTTGTCGTGGAAGATCATAGCTCGGGTTCTGACAAAGAGGGAAGAGACCAAATGCTAGATGAACTATCAGCAGAGGAGGAGGAAGAACGAGTGTAAATTGATCGTGCCATTCAGCAATCATTAGTGGAGGGATTCTTTCAGGCAAACCATCCTTTTTCCAGTCTTTAGGAGGAGAAGCAACCAGCTCCGCAGCACCACCTCATGCTCCTGCCCAGAGTCCAGAACATGCTTCCCCAACTAAGGACTCATAGTTACTTGCATCCCAGGGAGCCTCTTTGTACTTCTTCTTTCTTTGTTTAAATTGATTAATGCCTCAGGGACGATGCAAATTTTTAAGTTGGGTGTGTGTGAATACTTTTGTCGATATAATCTGGTGATTGGTGAATATGTGAATACTTTTGGATGAATGTGAATACTTTTGGTAGATCTGTGATAGCTTAGTGATGATTAAATATTTTTACTTATATATGTTGTTACACTTAATTAGTTAGAAATAAATTGTTTTCCCTTGTTTTTTCTTCTGTCGGGTTCTTTTTCAAGGGTGTAATAGTAGAACTAGGCTGTTAGATATAAAGTACATTGACCATAAAGATATGTAGGTGAACAAATATGTATGAACCACTTGTTAAACTGAACCCTGAAACCAAATCAATTTAGTGAAGATTGAGGCTCTCTTAATAACTCTAAAGCTACTTAAATTTGTGGCTATAAGCACATGAAAAGCCCTGAGTCGCTACATGTGCACTCCAAGCTGTGAACTATATTAGCCAAATAGTGATGTGCCAGTGTTTGTGAGCTTTGTGTTACAATTCTTGTGTCATTACTGCTATCTAGAACTTGTCCGGTTGGTTTTTCATGCCTATAATATGTATGCTAAGTTAGAGAAGTGATATTAGGCCTTCTTTGAAATATAACAACACATTTCAGTCTCTTTTTCAGCCAACCTATGTATCATAACTATCACTAGTACCCCATTTTTGAGCCTACTAGCCCTTTTTGTTGACCTCCGCATTATAGCCTTAATTCATTCATAGAAATAACCTCTTTTCAACCCATTCCTCCTTGAGCATTAAGAATGTTGATAAAAGATCAAGTTGGGGGTGGGGCAAACAAAAAAGGGGGTGAAAACTATGTCTGCTGAAAGGATTCTTTGCCTCAAAAGCTTTTAGAAATCTATGAAGCTTCAAAGTTTTCTGGATAAAAAGATACCAAGAATGTGAAGTCAAAGGAATAAAAAGAAGTATGTGGTATACAGAAGCTTGGGGATAAAATCAAGAAATATGTAAGTAGGTTTAATGTGAAAAGGAAAGTCCAATAAAGGCAAAGGAGTGAAAAGTTGGAGAGAAAAAGAAAGCAGAGAGTGTTCAAGGAGGAAGTATCCAATTTTGTCGTATATCCTTCCCTTCCTAAAACCGACATTACAATCCTATAAAGTCCTTATGTGATCTCTTACTAAAACATCCGTGTGAATAGGAAATGAATCAAAATAAGGGCAAGCTTATGGTATAGCAAGTCATGACACTTGAACTTCTACTCGGAGCGAGAGTGGTGATAATCTTTCTGTCCCTAAGTCTAATTGAAAAACGCTGTGCAAATGGGACTACTTCTGGTGAGGGCACATGCACTATTAATTGATAGCTAGTTGAGCTTGGAGTAGAAACATAAGTGGATTCAGATAAAAGTAGCATTTAGTTACTTTGTTGAGACTCAATTGTTCATAAATTGATTAGTTGCTCTTTGAAGCATGTATATGGTTCAAAGAGGGTGCAGTAAAATATGGTTCTACATGTGATGTCATCAACAAACACTATTATTGGCCAATGCTACTTTATGTTTGATAGATAAGGAATTAGTTAGTTTGGGGTTTTGTTAATTGCTTGAGGACAAGCAAAAGCTTAAGTTGGGGGTGTTGATGTGCTGGGAAATTTCGGCACATTGACATATTACTTGCTTAAACTTTATTTTGTTTCACTAACAAAATCTACTAATGTTTACTTTGTTTTAGTACAATTTCAGTAAACTCACACGAGGTACCAAAAGATCAAAAAAGAAGCTAAGAGGTAAATTTCATTCAAGAAAGGTGAAAGAAGGTCAAAAAATGAGAAAGCGACCTCGCTAATGGGAAAAGCGATCCGCGAACGCATTAAGCGAATCGCGAAAATGAAGCAAAAGGTCGCAAAACTCAGACAGTGAGTTCTAGGGTACTTCGCGATGAGTTCACGAACCGCGAACTGAATATGCTAACCACGAAACATGCAACACAAGTCGCAAACTTGGACAAAAACCTTAGGGTCACTTCGCGATGAGTTCGCGAACCGCGAAATTAATATGCGAATCGCGAAATTTCACTTCTGGGTCGCAAACTTGAACAGAAACATTAGGGGCATTTCGCGATGAGTTCGCGAACCGCGAACTGAATCTGCGATCTGCGAAATCCACTTTTAAGGTCGCGAATTTGGACAGAATTTTCAGGGCTAATTCGCGACAAGATTCGCGAACCGCAAACCTGTTCGCGACAGGAAAGCGATCCGCTTTTCAAACTCGACAGCAGTGGACTTCTGGACCCACCTCGACTTTTGGACCTCTATAAATAGGTTTATTAGGGTTTTGTGTCAGTGTCAGACCTATTGGGAGCCGTCACTTTTGTCAGAACAACAGATATTAGGGTTGAAGATTGAATATTTTGGATTTTTGCTAAGAGTTTTGAAGGTTAAAATTATTTCTTACCTCTGTAAGTTTTGTTAACTTCTATGTTTCCTTATCTTTTATGGATTTCAATTTGTAATATGAGTAGCTAAGTTCTCATACTGAGGTTGTGTGACCTTGATGGATGTTATGTAAATGAATGTTTAATGTTGCTATCGATCTAATGGTTGAGTGATATTTATTTACTTCTTAATCTTCAATTGTTGTTATTGGTTGCAAACAGTAACAAAAGCCAATTCATTTTTACCTTGCTTGGAAAAGTTGGTGAGAATTTGGTAGAAGTAAATGACAAAGACTCAAGACTTTAAACCTTGTTTGATGAATTCACTTAGGAATAAGTTTAATGCATTTGGTAGAAATTGCTGGTGTTAAATCTGTAACTCTTTTGTATTTGGGAAAATCAAAGAGAGAATAATACTATCTTTTTATTGGAAAATATTGGGTGGTAAATATAGATGCTACTACATGTCACGAGATTTTACCATTAGAAATATATATATAACATTAACTTCGTTAACATAACAATCCATTAAAGGGAGCACAACCTTGGTTTATTTAATTATTATAATTATTATTCGAAGATCACTATTATCCATCGATACAACTCATATTTGTTTCTTTTCTCAATCGCAATCATTTAAAGGAATTAAGACTATCGTAAAATATCATACTAAATAAGTGAGCTTTCACACCTATTCCCTGTGGGATTCGACCCCAACCTTGTTGGGTTACTATATTTGACATCGATCGCTTACACTAATTATTGAGGTGTAATTTGAGCGTATCACATGCCTACATTTCTGCACTGTTACTTCTATATTGAACTGTGCTGGTTGAGTTCGTCACTACTTTCAGTCCAAAGTGTGGATTTGTTACTTACTAAGTTGGTTGTACTCATGCTACACCCTGCACCTCGTGTGCAGATCCAGGCGCTCCCGGTCATGGCGGCTGCTGAATATGGAGTCAGGATCTAGGGAGACTATCGAGGTAGCTGCATGACGTTCGCAGACCTTGACCCTACTTCGTTATCTTTACTTATATTTTAGTTGTTTTTTCTTTTACTCTTTAGACATTGTATTGGACTATCATCCGTTGTAGATGCTCATGTACTTGGTGATACCTCTGTTCTTGGGTGAGATTGTAATCGGTAGCATATTTATTTCTGCTTTCAAAGGTTTTCCTTAAATAGGCGCCATCACAACGGTTGATTTTGGGTCGCGACAAGTTGGTATCAGAGCTGAGTTTATATAGGTCTCATGAGTCATTAGCAGGTTTAGTAGAGTCTTGCGGATCGGTACGGAGGCATCTGTACTTATCTTCAAGATACTGTCGAAACCTTAGGAAATCTCACATTCTTGTAATCTCGTCATGCGGATTTGTTGACTCCGGTAACTAAATTCCTATTATTCTATTCTCTCACAGATGGTGAGGACACGTGCTACTGGAGAGGACGGACAGCGGCCAGTACCACCAGCTAGGGTCGCGAGAGGCCGAGGTCACGATAGAGGCCGCGGTAGGGCAGGGGTGCAGCTCATACAGCAGCTAGGGTAGCACCTGCAGACCCACCAATCGCTCCATCTCAGGAGGAAGTTTCGGATACAGTTGAGCCATTGGGGTCAGCTTGGCACTAGCTGTGCCCATCATGATTCCAAGCCTTCTGGAGGCCTTAGCTTAGAATCTGACTGTGTGTACCAGTCTTGCTCAGGCGGTCTCTATTTTGGCCTCAGCAGCCATTTCTCAGGCCGGGGGAGGTACTCATACTCCCGCTGCCCATACACCCGAGCAGATGATGTAGGGACTCCAGATCCCGGGGGCACTACCAGCCCAGCCGGCTGCAGCTGCTTAGGACCCGGTAGTCCCTGTTATGGCTGATGATGAGCAGAGGAGACTTGAGAGATTTGAGAGACGTCGACCTCCATCATTTAGCGGTGCTGAGTCAGAGGATGCTCAGGGCTTTCTGGATAAGTGCGAGCGGATGCTTCGGATAGCGGGTATTCTAGAGACCAATGGGGTCTCATTCGCCACTTTCTAGTTTTCTAGGGCTTCCTTCAGATAGTGGGATGCTTATGAGAGGTGCAGGTCGGTCGGTGCAGCACCACTTATATGGCAGGAGTTCTCCGTTCTCTTCTTGGAGAAGTTCATGTCGCAGTCTTGCAAAGAGGAGCTGTGTAAATAGATTGAGCAACTTCATCAGGATGGCATGCCTATGACACAATACAAGATGAGGTTTTCTGAGTTGGCTCATCATGCAGTTTGGATGGTTGCCACTGATAGGGAGAGGATCAGGAGGTTCATTGATGGCCTCACATATCAGATGCGATTGCTTATGAATCGGGAGAGGGTATCTGGTGCTACTTTTGATGAGGCAGTTGGCATTGCTCGACAGATAGAGATGGTCCGTAGTAAGGAGTTGGGTGAGAGGGAAGCCACAAGGCCTCGAGAACTGGGTGGTTTCAGTGGTGTTGTAGGGGTCGTCCTTATAAGCATGCTCAGATAGCTCGTCCAGTTCACCGCGGTGCATCATCCGGCCATGGTTCATACAATACACATTAGGGTCAGTCATCTGTTAGTGCCCTTCCAGCTCAAAGTTCATCCCATGCACCTTCAGTTCAGGGCTCATCGGCACCAGGTTCTTCTAGCGAGTATTCTGGTGCTCGGGGCTCCCTTCAGTCCCTGCCGCCATTCGCAGGGAGGGATTGTTTCGAGTGTGGAGATATGGGTCACATCAAGAGGTATTGTCCCCGCCTCAGGGGAGGTCCAGCTCAGCAAAGGAGTCAACCTATGACTTCAACACCCTTTACTTCGCCATTCGCTCAGCCAGCTCGGGTGGGGCCCAGTCAGCTAGAGGTCGCCCTAGAGGGGGAAGCCGATCAGGGGGAGGCCGATCAGGGGGAGGTCAGGCCCGATTTTCTATGCTATTTCTGCCAGACTAGATGTTGTTGATTCAAATGCAGTGATCACAGGTATTGTCTCAATTTTTCGCAGGGATGCCTCTGTATTATTTGACCCTGGTTCCACTTATTCATATGTATCAGCATATTTTGCTTATCATTTGGATATGCCCAATGTTCTTAGCTTCATATTTTTATATCTCTATGCCCGTGGGCGATACTATTATTGTGGATCGTGTATATCGGTCGTGTGTGGTGACTATTGGGGGATTGGAGACCAGAGTTGATCTTTTGCTACTTAGTATGGTGGACTTTGACGTGATTTTGGGTATGGATTGGTTGTCTCTTTGTCATGCTGTTCTAGATTGTCACGGATTGCCAAGGATTAAGTGGAGAGGTTCTCTAGACTATGTTCCCAGTAGAGTGATTTCATATTTGAAGGCCCAACGGATGGTTGGGAAAGGTTGTTTATCTTTTCTGGCCTTTGTGAAGGATGTTAGTGTTGATACTCCCTCTATTGATTCTGCTATGGTAGTGCGGGAATTTCCGGATGTTTTTCCCGTAGATCTGCCGGGCATGCCGCCCACAGGAACATTGACTTCAGTATTGACTTGGTGTCGGGCACTCAAACCACCCCACTGTATCGTATGGCACCAACTGAGTTGAAAGAATTGAAGGAGCAGCTTTAGGGATCCTTGATAAGAGGTTTATTCGGCCTAGCGTGTCACCTTGAGGTGCACCAGTTTTGTTTGTGCAGAAGAATGATGGTACTATGAGGATGTACATTGATTATAAGTAGTTGAACAAAGTTACAATCAAGAACAAGTATCCTTTGCCGCATATTGATGATCTGTTTGACCAGCTTCAGGGAGCGAGGGTGTTCTCCAAGATCGATTTGAGGTATGGGTATCACCAGTTGAAGATTTGGGGCTCGAATATTCTAAAGACAACATTCAGGACCCGTTATGGTCATTATAAGTTCCTTGTGATGTCTTTTGGGCTGACAAACACCCCAGCAGCATTTATGCATTTGATTAACAGTATGTTTCAACCTTATCTCGACTCATTTGTTATAGTGTTCATTGATGATATCCTGGTGGACTCTCGTAGCCAGGAGGAGCATTCCCAGCATTTGAGGATCATGTTGCAGCGGTTGAGGGAAGAGAAGCTTTATGTTAAGTTCTCCAAGTGTAAGTTTTGGCTCAGCTCAGTGGCATTCTTGGGGCACGTGATGTCCAGTGAGGGTATTCGGGTGGATCCGAAAAAGACAGAGGCGGTTCAGAGTTAGCCCAGACCATCCTCAGCTATGGAGATTCAGAGCTTTCTTGGCTTGCTATTATCTTCGCTTCATGGAGGGCTTCTTATCTATTGCATCACCCTTGACCAAATTGACCCAAAAGGGTGCTCCTTTCAGGTGATCTGATGAGTGTGAGGAGAGCTTTCAAAAGCTCAAGACTTCTTTGATCACAGCTCCAGTTCTAGTTTTGCCTTCACCTTTAAGCTCTTATATAGTATATTATGATGCTTCTCGGATCAGTATTGGGTGTGTCTTGATGCAGGCGGGTAGAGTGATTGCTTATGCTTCGCGCCAGTTGAAGCCTCATGAGAAGAACTACCCTGTTCATGATTTAGAGTTAGCTGCCATCCTTCATGCATTGAAGATTTGGAGGCATTATCTCTATAGTGTGTCTTGTGAGGTGTTTACAGATCATCGGAGCCTCCAACACTTGTTCTAATAGAAGGATCTAAATTTGAGGCAGCGGAGATGGTTGGAGCTACTAAAGGACTATAATATCACAATTCTGTATCATCCCGGGAAGGCCAATGTGGTGGCCGATACCTTGAGTAGAAAGGTGGTGAGTATGAGTAGTCTTGCATTCATTCCCGTGGGAGAGAGACCCCTTGCAGTTGATGTCCGGGCCTTGGCCAACCAGTTCGTAAGCTTGGATGTTTCGGAGCCTAGTCAGGTTCTAGCTTGTGTGGTTTCTCGGTCTTCCTTATATAATCGCATCAAAGAGCGCTAGTATGATGATCCCCATTTGTTTGTCCTTAGTTCAGCACGGTGATGCCAGAGATGTGACTATTGGGGATGATGGGGTATTGAGGACGCATGGTCGGATTTGTGTGCCCAATGTAGATAGACTATGTGAGTTGATTCTTGTGGAGGCCCACAGTGTTAGAATATATGCACAACGCTAGAGGGGGGTGAATAGAGTTTTTAGGAACTTTATCAAATTTTCGCAATAAAGATATGCAATTGAAAATGTAAGTGCAAAAATAAGATTGCGAGAAATAAAGTGCGGAAATATAAATGAGAACATACACAACGATGTATAGTGGTTCACTACAACTTGTAGCTAGTCCACTCCTCAAGATCACACTTTAGTATTTCACTATCTCTGTCAAGCTTACGGGTGCTTAACAAACCGTTACAACCACAAAGACTTGATCACACAAGCTTTGCAAATGTTAGACTTGCAAGTGCCTAACCAACCGTTCCACAAAGACTTGATCACACAAGCTTTGCAATGTTAGACTTGCGGGTGCCTAACCAACCGTTCCACAAAGACTTGATCACACAAGCGTTGCAATGTTAGACTTGCGGGTGCCTAACCAACCGTTACAATCACGAACACTTGACTCACACAAGTTCCGTGAACAACAAGGAAGACTCTCTTCCTTAATACAACAAGGGACAACTTCCCTTAGGTGTATGACAACACAAAGATCACTCAAATAGAACTCTCACAAGAGTAGATGAAGTGAAGAAAGTTCTAGCACAAGAACACAACTTTAATATTCAAGAAAATGGCTCAATATAGCTCAAATGATTATGAAAACTTGAAACAATATAATCTTATGATTTTGGATGAATTGTTGTGTTCAAATGAGGTTTAAGAGAGTGTATTTATAACCCCAAAACCTCACATATCCGTTAGACCCAAAAACTAGCCGTTTTTTGCTCCAACAGCTATAAGCCATCGATGGCTTATAGAGAAGCCATCGATGGCTTCTACTCTATGGAAATCTAGAAATTATTCCAGTAGCCATAAGCATCGATGGCTTATAGAGAAGCCATTGATGGCTTCTCGTTTCTGGAAATTTCCAGTCCGATTTTTGGTTCACAATTTTATTATTTTGTAAAACCATTGTTTTGAGAAATTTCTTAATGATTTTTGAAATAGTTTTTAAACTTGAGCCAAGTTCTTAAAAACTAAAGAAGATAAAAAATAACATCAATACTCAAAATCGAAATCGAAATCAAGACTAAAATACTACAACTTTTAGTCTTCAATCTTTTTGCTTCATTGACAGATTCCATGCATCAACTTCTATTATCTTGAAAGCTCGACTTGTTGTCACAACAAAATCCAAGCAAACTTGGTAACTTGTTAATGATGGTTTGTCAATTATCAAAACCTACAACAAGACACAAAGCCATTAGTTAAGGTTTCATAAATAAGAATGCGAATACGTTTTTCCAACACACAGTTCACGGTATTCCATTCATCCGGGTGCTGCAAAGATGTATCAGGACTTGCGGCAGCATTATTGGTGGAGGAGAATGAAGAAGGCGATAACTAATTGGTTGTGGCACAAGGTTTCTACCGTGCGAAGTGATTTTGTGGCACGAGGTTTCTGCCTTACGAAGTGTTATTGTGGCACGAGGTTTCTGCAGTGCGGAGTGTTATTGTGGCACGAGGTTTCTACCGTGCGGAATGTTATCATGGCACGAGGTTTCTATCATGCAGAGTGTTATTGTGGCACGAGGTTTCTGCCGTGCGGTTATCATTGTTTGCAAGAGGTTTCTGTCGTGCGGTTATCATTGTTTGCAAGAGGTTTCTGCCATGCCGTCGTGAGATATTTACTTTTGGGACTACGAGGTGCTACCTCGGGAGCACCCCTGTTGTTTACCTCTATTTGCTATGTTGTTGTTGTTGTTTCTTAATTTGTAAGATTCTTGTTTCCTTACGTGTTGTAGTTGTCTTCTTGAATTCCAGGTTGTTATCTTCTGTAAATCTCTGTTGTTACACGTCTCTGTCATCTCATTACATTATTATATCTCCTACCTTGTTTTTCCTATTATTCCAGTAGGGCCCTAACCTAACCTCGTCACTACTTTACCGAGGTTAGGCTTGGCACTTACTAGGTATCAATGTGGTTTACTCATACTACACTTCTGCACATATTTTTGTGCAGATCCAGGTGCATCCTATCAGCCTCGATATTCATGCACTGTGTTGCTGCTTTAGAAACTTCAAGATACACATGCCCGCGTCCGCAGGCCTTGGAGTCCCCTTTTATCCCGTTCCTTTCTTAGTTCTTTATATTTTGATAAACAGTGATGTATAGGATTATTCGTACAGTACTTAAATCTTGTGACTTATATCTCAGCAAGTTTTGGGATTTTACGTATTGAGTTTTGGTATATTCTTTTTATGAAATTGTTGGAATGTTCAAGTTTTAATCTCTTATTTAATGTTTTTCGCATATTGTTTAGGCTTACCTAGTCTTAGAGACTAGGTGCCATCACGATATCCTACGGAGGTCATTTGGGATCGTGACAACCTCAAACCATGCAAATCCCTACTCCAATAAGCCCTTGCCTCACAAATAGCCTCCGAATGCCTCGAATCTAGCCACAAGCAAGTCGATACAATCAATACGTGCTAAAGGAATCAATTCCATAAGAATATACTAAGTTCTTAATCAAAAGTCATCTCAAAAGTTGACCCGGGACTCACATCTTGGAATCCTAAAAGGTCACAAAATTCGGAAGCCCATTCAACCACGAGTCCAACCATACCAAATTTACCAAATTCCGACACTAATTCGTCACTCAAATCCCCCAAATTAACTCTCCAAATCCTTAGACTCAAACTCCCAAAATGCCACCTCAAAAACACACAAACTAGGTGAAAAATTCAATGGGGGAATAAGATTATTGAATAAAAATGATCACAAGTGACTTACCTCAAGAAACCCCTCAAAATCCCTCTCAAAAATCGCGTTGGTCCGAGTTTGCAAAGTCCAAAATGAGAAAAAATCATGAAACCCTTCGGATTTAAGACTACCAGTGCTTTTGCACTTGCAACCCACTTAACCGCATCTACAGTCTCACAGGTGCGGACACTTCCTCTGCTTCTGTGGTTATACCTGAAGGTCCCTACCTTCAGTTCTACGATCACACACGCGCAGATGCGAGTCCGCATCTGCGGAACTTCCTCCGCATCCGCGCTACGCAGCCTCCTCACTGAGCTTCACTTTTGCGCCCATATGCCGCATTTACGACTACGCATGTGCGAAAATACTCTCGTACCTGCAACCACTGCACAAGACTTTCTAAGCCACTTTTGTGCTCCTCACGTTGCTTTTGCGGTAATGCACCTGCGACCAATTCCATAGCAGGTGCAATCACACCTGACCTGGTGCACTTCATCAATCCTTCAATTCCAAACATCAATGCATTAACCAGCCGAACTCAACCTGAGGCCCCAGGGACCTCAAAAAAACACACCAACAAGTCCTAAAGCATGATACGAACTTAGTCGAGGCCTCAAATCACATCAAACAACATCAAAAACTCAAATCGCACCTCATTTCAAGCCTAACGGAAACTAAGAAATTCCAACTTTTACAATCGATGTCGAAACCTATCAAATCAAGTCTGATTGACCATATATTTTCCATACAAGTCATAAATGACACAACAGACCTACTCCAACTCTAGAAACCAACATCCGAGCCTGGTAACAATAAAGTCAACTATCGGTCAAACTTCTCGATTTTCAAAACTTCCAATTTTTTCAACTTTTACCATTTCAAGCCTAAATCAACTATGGACCTCCAAATCATTATCCTGACACACTCCTAAGTCTGAAATCAACAAACGGAGCTATCAGAATCATCAAAACTTCGTTCAGCCATTTACACACAAGTCGATATCCGATCAACCTTTTTAACTTATGCTTCCAACTTTGAGACTAAGTGTCTCAATTCATTCCGGAACATCCACAGAACCGAACCAACTACCCCAGCAAGTCATATAGCAACTAATAAGCATAAAATGTGAAGTAAATGGGGGACTAAGACTAAAACACTCAAAATGACCGGCCGATTCGTTACATGCTCCCCCTCTTAAACTAATGTTCGTCCTCGAACGGGTCTAGAAATGTACCTGGAGTCTCAAATAGATGTGGATGTCTGCTTCGCCATCTCCTGCTCAGTCTCCCAAGTAGCCTCATCAACTGGCTGATCTCTCAACTGCACCTTCACTGAAACTATGTTCGTTGATATCAACTATCGAACCTGCCGATCCAAAATGGCCACCGGCTCCACATCATAAGTCAAATCACCATCTAACTGAACCGTGCTGAAATCCAAAACATAAGATAGATCGCCGACATACTTCCGAAACATAGAAACATGAAATACTGGATGAACACTCAACATACTAGGAGGCAAGGCAAGCTTGTAAGCCACATCTCCAATCCTCTGAAGCACCCCAAACGACCCAATATACCGAGGGCTCAACTTGCCCTTCTTTCCGAATCTCATAACACCCTTCATGGGTGAAACTTTGAGCAATATCTTCTCCCCAATCATGTAAGCAACATCACAAACCTTCCAATTGGCATATCTCTTTTGTCTAGACTATGTCGTGCGAAGCCGATCCTGAATTAATTTAACCTTGTCCAAAGCATCCTGAACCAAGTCAGTACCCAATAGCCTAGCCTCACCCGGCTCAAACCACCCTATCAAAGACCGACACTGTCTCCCATACAAAGCCTCATACGGAGCCATATGAGTACTCGATTGGTAGCTATTGTTGTAGGCAAACTCTTCAAGCGGCAAAAAAAGATCCCATGAATCCCCGAAATCTATGACACAAGCGCGTATCATATCCACCAATATCTTAATAGTGCGCTCGGACTGTCCATCCGTCAGAGGGTGGGATGCCAGTACTCAACTCAACCTAGGTGCCCAAGTCTTGGTAAATCTTCACGACACCCAGATGAATAGAATACCGTGAACTGTGGACCTCCTCAAGAATCAACTCACATAGTCTATCCACATTGGGCACACAAATCCGACCTTGCATCCTCAATACCCCGTCATCCACAATAGTCACATCTCTGGCATCACTGTGCTGAACCGTGTCCTTAAGGACAATTAAATAGAGATCATCATACTAGCGTTCTTCTAAGTGATCATATAAGGAAGACCTGAGAAACCACACAAGCTAGAAACCGGCTGGGCTCCAAAACATCTAATCTCACGAACAGGTTGGGCAAGGCTTAAACATCAACTGCAAGCAATCTCTGACCAACACGAATAAATGCAAGGCTACCCATATTCACCGCCATTCTACTCAAGGCATCAGCCACCATATTGGCCTTCCCGGGATGATACAGAATGGTAATATTATAGTCCTTTAGCAGCTCCAACTATCTCTGCTACCTCAAATTTAGATCTTTTTGTTGGAACAAGTGCTGGAGGCTTTGATGATCCGTAAATACCTCATAAGACACACCATAGAGATAGTGCCTCCAAATCTTCAATGCATGAATGATGGCAGCCAACTCCAAATCATGAATAAGGTAGTTCTTCTCAGAGAGATTCAACTGGCATGAAGCATAAGAAATCACTCTACCCTCCTACATCAAGACACACCCAATACCAATCTAAGTAGCATCACAATATACTGTATAAGAGCCAAAAGATGAAGGCAGAACTAGAACTGGAGTTATGGTCAAAGAAGTCTTGAGCTTCGGAAAGCTCTCCTCACACTCATCCGACCACCTGAAAGGAGCACCCTTCTGGGTCAATTTGGTCAAACGCATTGCAATTGACGAGTAACCGGTCAAGCCGAGAAAGCTCCGAATATCAGTAGCTGAGGACGGATTGGGCCAACTCTGAACCACCTCTATCTTCTTGGGATCCACTTTAATCCCCTCACTGGACACCACGTGTCCCAAGACGCTACCAAACTAAGCCAAAACTCACACTTAGAGAACTTGGCATAAAGATTCTCCTCCCTTTGTCGTTGTAATACAATCCTCAACTGCTGGGCATGCTCCTTCTGGCTACGTGAGTACACCAGGATATCATTAATGAATTCTATGACAAATGAGTTGAGATATGGTTGAAAGACACAGTTCATCATATGCATGAATGCTGCTGGGGCATTGGTCCTGAAGGTCGTTTTTAGAATATCTGACTCCCGGATCTTCAACCGGTGATACCCAGACCTCAAATCGATCTTAGAGAACACCCTCGCTCCTTGAAGTTGGTCAAATAAATCATCAATGCACGGCAAATGATACTTGTTCTTGATTGTAACTTTGTTCAACTGCCTATAATCGATGCACATCTGCATAATACCATCCTTCTTCTTCACAAACAGAACCGGTGCACCCCTCGGTGACACACTAGGCCTAATAAACCCTTTATCAATAAGTTCCTGAAGTTGCTCTTTCAATTCCTTCAACTCAGCTGGTGCCATGCGATACGGAGGAATAGAAATGGGCTGAGCTTCCGGCACCAAATCAATATCCCTATTAGGAGGCATGCCCAGCAGGTCTACAGAAAACACAACCGAAAAGTGCGTACCACCAGAACAGAATTAATAGTAGGGGTATCAACACCAACATCCCTCATAAAGGCCAAATATGATAGGCACCTTTCCTAATCATCTGTTGGGCCTTCAGATAAGAAATCACCCTACTGGGAACATAATCTAGAGAACCTCTCCACTCGGTTCTTGGCAACCCCGACATTGCCAACGTTGGAGTCTTAGCATGACAATCTAGAATAGCATGACATGGAGACAACCAATCTATGCCCAAGATCACGTCGAAGTCAACCATACTAAGCAATAAAAGATCAACTCGGGTCTCCAATCCCCCAATAGTCGCTACACACTACCGGTATACACGGTACACAACAATAGTATCACCTACTGGCAGAGATATATTAACAGATGAAGCTAAGGACTCACGGGGCATATCCAGATAACGAGCAAAATACGATGATACATACGAATAAGTGGAACCAGGGTCAAATAATATAGAAGCATTCCTGTGGCATACTGAGACAATACCTATGATCACTGTGTCTGAAGCAACAACATTTGTCCTTGCAGGAAAAGCATAAAATCGAGCATGACCACCACATAATTGGCCTCCACCTCTAGGGCGACCCCTAGCTACATGAGCCCCACCCCGAGCTGGCTGGGCAGCTGGTGAAGTAACTGATACCGAAGTCGTGGCCTGACTCCTCTGCTGAACTGGACCTCGACGGGGAAAATACTTCTTCACATGACCCAGCTCTCGACACTCGAAACAAACCCTTCTCAGAAAATGGTGGCAAGTACTGAGGCGGACCCCGAGAACCAGAATCACTACCGAAAGAACCTAGTGCAGATGAACCCAGAACGGAAGGTGCACGAGATGACTCTAGGCTGGGACTGCATTGAGAGATGATTGACCCGGTCGAGCACTGTATGATCCATGGCTAGCTGATGCACCATGACAAACTGGACGAGCCATCTGAGCGGGCCTATAAGGACAACCCCTGCTGTGGTGGAACTGATCCCTAGAACGAACACCTCTAAAACCACCCAAACCGCGATCCCTCTTGGCCTCCCTCTCCTCATGCTCCTAACTATGGACCATCTCTAGCCGCTGAGCAATATCAACCACCTTGTCGAACCTAACACTCGCTAAACTCTCCTGGTCACAACAAAATGCAACTAATAGTGAAGACCATCAATGAACCTCCTAATCCTCTCCCTCTCACTAGGAACCAACCAAACAACGTGACGAGCCAACTCAAAAAATCTCATCTAATACTGGGTTATAGACATGCCCTCCTGACGTAGCTACTCGAACTGCCTACATAGCTTCTCCCTGCAAGTCTGTGGCAAAAACTTCTCCAAGAAGAGAACGGAGAACTAATGCCATGAAAGTGGTGCAGCACCGACTGGTCTGCTCCTCTCATAGGCCTCCCCCCATCTGAAAGCTGCCCCAGTCAACTGAAAATTAGTAAATGAGACCCCACAGGTCTCCAGAATACCCACCGTGTGAAGAATCCTTTGGCACCTATCCAAGAAGTTCTGAGCATCCTCTAACTCAGCCCCACTGAATTATGGAGGTTGGATTATCCCAAATCTCTCTAGTCTCTTCTGCTCATCATCACTCATAACGGGATCTAATTGGGCCTGAGCAATTGCAACCGGCTGGGCTGGTAGTACCCCCTAGTGTTTGAAAACCTACATCACCTGCTATGGAGTACGAGCAGCAGGAGTCTGAGTACCTCCCCGGCTTAAGAAGTGGCTGGCACAGTTTGAACAGAAACCACCGGAGCAAGGCTTGTGCAAATAGTCAATATCTGAGCCAAAGCCTCCTGAAGGCCTGAAATCACAATGGTCAAAGCTGGTGCCTGAGCTGGCCTAGCTGGGTCAACCATATATGGAACTTGCTCCTGAGCTGGAGCAACTGATGGATCTGCAGGTGCTGCTCTAGCTGTTGTTCGAACTGCACCTCAGCCCCTATCGCGACCCCTATCGCGGCCCGGACCTCTCGTGGCCCTAGCCGGTGGTACTGGTGGTTGTTCGTCCGGTCCGCTAGCACGTGTTTTCATCATTTGTGAGAGAATAGAATTACAGAAGGTTAATTCCCGAAATCAACAAATCCGCATGACAAGAATACAAGAATGTGAAGTTTTTTATGGGTTCGACAGCCTCTCAAAGATAAGTACAGACGTCTCCGTAGCGATCCGCAAGATTCTACTAAACCTGCTCATGACTCGTGAGACATATGTAACCTAGGCTCTTATACCAACTTGTCATGACCCAAAATACGACTTATCGTGATGGCGCTTATCATGATACTAGGCAAGCCGACAACTCAAACATACCAACACTTTCACATTTAAATTATATTAAAACAGGTTTAAATAAGTACAAATCTCATAAAACCTGATAAAAACTATCACAAGTCGATACAGAAGTTTTCTAAAATCAGGATGTCACTGAGCACATGAGAATTTGTACAATACTAAGCCTGATACATAGTCTAAGAAATGCAGAAACTGAATAAGTAAACTAAGGGATAGGGGAGGAGAGTCAAGGTCTGTGGATGCTAGGGCAGCTACCTCGATAATCTCCAAATGACCGAACTCTGAGAATCAGCAACCACTGTGCCCGAAAACCCCTAGATCTGCACACGAAGTGCAGGGTGTAGCATGAGTACAACCAACTCAATAAGCAACAGATCTAACTGTTAGATCAAAAGTAGTGAAGGGCTCGAACATTACAGCCCACATACAGAACTAATAGTACGAAATTTATGGAAAATATGACAGTAATATCTCAAAAATTCATAATCTACAGGTAACGGTACAAGAATTTAGACATGCATCAAGGTTTGGCAATTAAACTCGGAACGGATAAAATATGTCAAGTCTGAATAATATAAGGAATATGACATATCTATATCTACATGCGAATATGCATATCGTATGTGATGCAACACAATGAAAGCCTCGTATACTCACACTCTCGGAGTACTCAACCTGACTGCCTCAATTCTCACTCCCAAATACAAATAAATCCAAGCAGATCCAACCCAAAGCAAATAAATCTAGGACAGATCCAGCGCAATGCAAATGAATCAATATCAATTGCGCTCACTGTGGGTGTGCAGACTCTAGAGGGGCAGATCCAGCCCAAGCGCTATAATAAGCCAAATACTGGCATGAGTCAATAAAGCTTGCTGCGGCTTGCAGCCCGATCACATAAACATCACTCAAAACAGGCCCTCAGCCTCACTCAGTCATCAATCTCTCCAGCCTCTTGGGCTCACAACACTCATGCTAAGAAGCCCAAATCAATGATATAAGATGTGACAATATATGATAACCGAGACTAAGATACAATATGTAATGATGAATGTGACTGAGTATATAAATGCAATTAAGCAAATAAATCAATAGTAAAAAAACGACCATTATGGGTCCCACTATTACCAGCATATACCTAAACATGTTTTCTAGCATAAATCACAGCTCAAGTGCTCTAACACATAGAGTACAATAATAATGTTCAGATAAGATAGCGACACAGATCTATGGAATCTACTAAATCACAATTACTACGGTGCACACCCACACGCCCGTCACCTAGCATGTGTGTCACCTCAACACCAATCACATAACACGTAATTCCAAGTTTCATACTCTCAGAACCAAATTTAGAAGTTTTACTTACCTCAAACCGTGCAAATCCCTACTCCAATAAGCCCCTGCTCATGAATCAGCCTATGAATGCCTCGAATCTAGTGACAAACAGTTCAGTACAATCAACACCATCAATTCCATAAAAAATGCTAAGTTCTTAATCAAAAGTCAAAAAATCAGCTCAAAAGTCGACCCCCCGGCCCATGTCTCGAAATCTGATAAAAGTCACAAAATCCGGAAGCCCATTCAACCACGAGTCCAACTATAAAAAATTTACCAAATTCTAACACCAATTTGTCACTCAAATCCCCCAAATTAACTCTCCAAATCCCTAGCCTCAAACTCCCTAAATTCCACCTCAAAAACACATAAACGAGGTGGGAAATTCAATGGGGAAACAAGATTATTGAATAAAATGATCACAAGTTACTTACCTCAAGAAATCCCTCGAAATCCCTCTCAAAAATTACCTTGGTCCGAGTTTGCAAAGTCCAAAATGAGAAAAATCACGAAACCCTTCAGATTTAATAGTGCCAGTGCTTTGGCACCTGCGACCCACTTAACCGCATCTGCGGTCTCGCATGTGAGGGCACTTCCTCCGCTTCTGCGGCTATACCTGAAGGTCCCTGACTTCGCTTCTGCGATCACACACGTGCAGATGCGCGTCCTCATATGCGGAACTTCCTCCGCACCTGCACTCCACATCCTTCTTAGTGAGCTCTACTTCTGCGCCCACATTCCGTAGCTGCGACCACGTAGGTGCGAAAATACCCTCGCACCTGTGACCACTGTGCAACCCTTTCCAGGCCGCTTCGGCGCTCCTCGCTTCACTTCTACGGTAACTCACCTGCGACCAAATTCCATCGCAAGTGCGATCGCACCAGACCTGGTGCACTTCATCAATCATTCAATTACAAACTTCGATCTATTAACCATACAAATTCCACCCGAGGCCCCGAGACCTCAAACAAACACACCAACAAGTCCTAAAATATGGAACGAACTTAGTCAAGGCCTCAAATCACATCAAACAACATCAAAAATACGAATCACACCTCAATTCAAGCTTAACAGAAACTTAAAAATTCCAACTTCTACAATCGATGTCGAAACCTATCAAATCAAGTCCGATTGACCTCAAATTTTGCATACAAGGCATAAATGACAAAACAGACCTACTCCAACTCGTGGAAGTTAAATACAAGCCCAGTAAAGACAAAGTCAACTCTCGATCAAACTTCTCAATTTCCAAAACTTCTAATAGTTCAACTTGTGCCATTCAAGCCTAAATCAATTATCGACTTCCAAATCACTATCCGGACACATTCATAAGTTCTGAATTCAACAAACAGAGCTATGGGAACTATCAAAACTCCATTCCGGAGCCATTTACACATAAGCCAACATTCGATCAACTTTTTCAATTTAAGCTTCCAACCTTGAGACTGAGTGTCTTAACTCATTCCAGAACATCCCCGGAACCGAACCAACTACCCAGCAAGTCACATATCAACTATAAGCATAAAATAAGCAGTAAATGGGGGAATGAGTCTACAACACTCAAAACGACAAGCCGAATCTTTACATTAGCATAGAAATTTGATACCCATCAAGATTGATTTGGCCATGATACCATTTGAGGTTGGCCACCATGATTACACCATATATGGCTAAACATTGTTTTGGATTTTTCTTGTAACATAATGCTTCTGCACAATATGGCTATTCATAATGACTTCATTAAGGAAAATGTAATGGAAGTTAAGGTTAGAGGTCCACGTCTGTGGTAAGTAGCAGATTGTTATAACGCAAACACTATTTTCTCAAGTGAATTGGTTCTACAAGATAAGAAAGTATTAAAAATATATTATTATCGTACCAAGTTGTTTTTTCTTCTCCTTTTGTTAAGTTTTAAATCTGTATGCCCTGTTCGTCGTATAATTTATTTATTTCTATATATATGTATTTAATGTTTATTTAATGTTCGGGTGTATGTATGTATTCATTATTCTTCCTAATAATGAATCTTCCTTTCTAGGGTGTATTTTATTAAGTTCTTATGATGAAGAAAAAAAATACAGGAAAATCAATATTTTTTCAGGCATTGCTGAAGTACTTGCTAAGATTGATATGTAATTTCTTTGCTCCCCATAATCTCAAAGGTCTATGAAATTGCTCCATCATTCAGATTTTACATAAATTGCTCTTTCATTGATATGGAATGAACTGTAGGAATTAGTATAATTCATCTATAGTTAATCTTTTAACTTAATAACATCTATTGTATTCAAAATAAATCTATGGCATATATCATATATGGTCGGCTCACTTAGGCTACAGCAGTGTTGCAGGTTCTAAGAAGCAAATTCATAGGAGGAGTTTTTGGTGTTAAAAGAGGAGTTTTTGGTGCTTTATGAACTGACTTTATGGAGTTTTCAGGTGCTCATTTACACGGCTAATCTGGGGCCATTTTCATGGTGGTTCGATAAAGTTTAATGGTGATTTTAATAGAGGTTAGAGGTGATTCATGGCTTATTTGTGGCAACAGTTTTGGTGGCTTTATGACTGTGTTTTTATGGGGTTTAGGTGACCTTTTTGGACTGGTGTTTTGGAGCTTTTCGCTGAGTTTTTGGTCTGGTTTTCCTGGTTGATTTGGCAGCAGCTATGGTGATTGACTTTTTTAGTAAACAAGTTCAACTAAACAGATGAAATAAGAAAGTTGAGTACTTCTTAGAACAATTGTTGTCCCACACAAAACAGCTATTATGCATATTGAACTTACTACAAAAAGTAATAAATTTACGAGATTTCCATACCACTCTAGGTATGTGTATGTGCCTAAAGTGTAACAGGATTTTGGCAACCATTTCCAAATACTCCACGAGTAGAGGTAAACTAATGAAATGCTAATACATGATTTTCTACATTTTATATTTTAATATATCCTGATTGAATTATACATGAGGATAAATAGAATCAAGATTGTCGAGTACCTGAGTTTAGTAATGCACATTGTGATGATCCGATAGGTCATTTTAAGTTTTAGCATTTATATTTGTATTTAGAGACCTCGACTAGCTCCGTTTAGTATTTCTCATTTTGCATGCACATTCTGTGTCTTGTTCCAGAAAGTTTTTATGTGAAAAATTAAAGAAAATGTAAAAAATTTTCTTAAAAATGACTTGAGTTGACTCAGGTCGATATGTTGTGAAAATAGACCGATATCAGTATTTTGACTATCCTGATGGGTCTGTATCATGATTTCAGACTTGGGCGTATACTCGGAATCAATTTCGGAAGTCCGTAGGTCAAATCGTATTGATTTACCAAAATTTGGCAATTTGAAGTTGAAAGGTTTGATCATATGTTGAATTTTAGCTATTGAGCTTGGAATTTGATATTTGGACTTGGAATAGTACTGTTATGGTATTTAGAACTTGTTTTTAAAATTTGGTATTGTTTGGAGTGTATTTGATGGGATTCAGACGTTTAGTTGTAATTTTAGAAATTCCTAACTTTACTTTGAAATTCGTGCGTTTTAAAGTTCAGTTCATAGTTTTAGATATTATTTTTGTGTTTTGATCATGTGAGCGAGTTCGTATAATATTCTTAAACTTGTGTGGATGTTTGGGTTGGAGCCCTGATGGCTCGGATGAGTTTCAGCATGTTCCGAAATGATTTTGAGCTGAAATTTGACTGCTGGTGTTGCTGGTGCTCAGGTATCTCAATTGCGAGCACCAGCATCGCAATTGCAAATGTGACAGTGGGGGCTCAGTTATCGCAATTGCAACATCCCCTTCGCAGCAAAGTTTGCCAGATTTTGCCTTGGTTCGCAATTTCGAACATTTGTTCGCATTTGCCAATCTCCTAGCTTGGCAATTGCGAAGCCTTTTCTCAAAAATGCGAGGTTTCATGAGGCTGACAGGGTTCGCAAATGCGTGCCCTGGTCCGCAATTGTGAGGGTTCACAAAACACGAACCCTGTGTCACAAATGCGACATTTGGAACTAGTAAAAGGACTAGGAGACGGGATTTTTTATACACTCTCATTTTTGAACCCTAGACTCGGTAGGAGGCGATTTTGAAGAAGGAATTTCATCTACGAATTTTGGATAAGCGATTCTAAACTATTGCTAATCATATTTCATAAATTTATCTTAGATTTTAGCATTAAAATCATGTGAATCAAAGTGAAAAAATTTTGAAGCCTTGTCAAGTTCTTGACAAATAAGAAATTGCATTTTGAGAGTTGATTTGGACTCGGATTTTGAAACTAATCACATATATGAACTCATGGGATCATGAGTAGTCGGAATCTATCGTTGGACCGGGGTTTTGACTGGGCGGGCCCCGAGTTGACTTTTGTTGATTTTTTAGAAAAATTATAAAGATCTTAACTTTATTTATTGTAATTTATTTTCCTAGTAGTGTTTAATGATATTAAGTCAATTTTGGTTAGATTCGATTGGTTTGGAGGCGAATTTTAGAGGAAAAGCTCTGGTTGAGGTTTGATTTGATTGCGGAGCGAGGTAAGTGTTGGGTCTAATCTTGATTTGAGGGAATTAGGATCCTTGAACTACATGTTATGTTAACTATGTGTAAAACGGCGATATGCGAAGTGATGAGTGTATATACGCCATCAAACTAATTATTTCCACTCATTCCATGCCTTAATTGTTACATGCTCTCTATGTCGTAATTTGTTACTTGTCATTAATAATTAATTGCTGCTTGCCCTAACTATTTTACTTGCACACCTTAATTGTCACGTACTTTACCTGTCATGTTGTTTTTGTAATATTCGTTGCATTCCTTTGATTATTACATGGTTCATTTATTGCCTTGTACTCATACTTTGATTGTAGAACTTCTTGAAGATTGAATAATTAGATTGTTTATGTTTATTGAATTTGTGGATCAGGTTGCACGCCGCTACGGAAACTGAAGGATAATAAATTGAAATTGTAGAATAAGGGAGGATTTTGATATTGATAAATGATGATGTGGTGTAATAAGGGAGGATTATGACATTGATTCTGATAATATGGTAGGTTCGGGACGTGATTCTTGATACTAATAAATGATGATACTGTGAAATAACGGAGGATTGTGTATGTCCGGCGGGATCGGGTTGCAGGCCGCAACGGATTGTGTGTGTTGTACTCGTTGTTGTTATTGTGTTAGTTTTCAGCATTTTTATATGAACTTACGAGATCTGTTATTCTGGGCTCTCTAATTGTGAGGTTTGAGTTCATTTTCACAAGTTAACTGCCTTACTTTCATTTCCTGTTTTCCTTCTCTACTATTATTATAATAATAATAATAATAATAATAATAATTATTATTATTATTATTATTATTATTATTATTATTACTATTATTATTATTATTATTATCATATAAATGTGATCAAAATAACTGCTCTTGTGATATTATGGATTTTTACAAATTACAATCTCAATTTCAAGATTTTGATATTAAACCTATTACTTCTGATAATATTTTAGAATTATTAAAAGAAGTCAATGATAATGATCTTAGAACAAAGATAATTAACATGGCTTCTATTGCTTCTACATCTTCAAATTCGGCAGAAAAGCCTGTTCAAAAGAAACGTGATATGTTGGATGAAGCCCCTTATTCTTTTGCTGAAGTTCAAAGAAGGCTTTTATTAAAAAATGAGTCAAAAATTTCTAGTCATGATTCATCAATGAATGATTTAAAAATTGAAGTTGAAAAACTGAAAAACGAGATTAAATCTTTGAAACAAAATCAAATGATTTTAAACCATAGAGTCTCTCAAATTGAAAATTCTTCTTTAAATAATATTCTTTTTGATAAAAGGCAAAAGGGTATTTTACAACCTGATAATAATTTTGAAGAAATTTCTGAATTTTCTAAACAGATTGTTCTAAACCCTGAACATGATATGTTTCTTGGAATAATGCAATTAGTTACTGCTCATAAATGGTATGTGAAATGTACTATTTTAATTGATAATGATTTTTCTGTAACAGAAACTGCTTTAATAGATAGCGGTGCAGATATTTCTTATATTCAAGAAGGGTTAATTCCAACCCGATATTTTCATAAGACTTCGCATAATGTTAAGTTTGTTTCAGGAAATAAAATAAAAATAGAATACAAATTACCTAATGCTTATTTTTGCCAGCAGAAGGTTTGTATTCCGCATTTCTTCATACTGGTAAAAGACCAGTTGTATCCTCCTATTATATTAGGAACATCTTTTATAAGGGCAATCTACCCATTTACCAGGGTGGATGAAAAGGGATTTGATGCTATTTACAATAACAGAAAAATCTCTTTTACTTTTATTACAGACCCTGTTACACGTGACATTAATGCTTTAATAAATATGAAGCATAGTCACCTGAATTATTTGCAGTATGAAATTTATAGCATGTCAATAGCTGATACACTAAAAACGGCTAAAGTTCAGGAGAAGATTTAATTGATTTCTGAACAATTTGCTGTCTATATTTGTGCAGACCACCCCAGTGCTTTTTGGGATAGAAAAAAGCATGTGGTCTCTCTTCCTTACCAAGACTTCTTTTCTGAGGAAAATATTCCAACAAAATCGAGACCCTGTCAAATGAACACAGAATTAGTTGAATTTTGTAAAAAAGAAATTGACAGTTTACTACAAAAGGGTTTGATAAAACCTTCTTGATCACCTTGGTCATGTACAGCTTTATATGTGAATAATGCGGCTGAAAAGGAACGAGGAGTTCCTAGATTAGTTATTAATTATAAACCTTTGAATAAGAACGAGGAGTCCCTCAGTAAATATACTACCAGCATTCTATTGAGAATTATATGAAGAATGGGTTAAAGTATCTCCAGATTTGGATACATTGTTCAAGCAGCAACATATCTGTTGGCCTGAAAAGATAGGGAAAATTTATTTCTTTTTGGAATTTTTAGTTCCATGGATACACAAATGGGTACCAGAAGTCGGTTATACCGAATAACAAGTTCCTTGTTTACACAGGACCTTTTTCAATAATTTTTGGGACTAGATGATGAAAATTGACCTAGAAACTAATCAAATGCATGGACAACAAACCGTTGATAATATCAAAACAGCGACAAAGGCATATAAAGAAAGAGCTAAAGAAGCTATAATGGAAGATATTTCAATTAAATATATTGCTCGAAAAATCAATTTGCAGCAAAATAATAGAGAGCAGATGATTGAAGAATATCTTAAAGATGTTCGTAAAACTCTGCTATTTAAGATGGATAAATCTGATACTTCTATGAAGAGTAATACAGCACATTCTTGTAACAGAGAAGAAAATTTGACGACCAATTTACAAAGTGAAGAGTCAGGAAAGAGTGTGGATCTTGCAGATGTAGAAGATTATCTACAAAAATTAAAAGAAAAAGAAGCAAAGAAATGACCAGATAAGATGATGGACCCCACAAGTCATACTCAGGGGACTAGACACTGTTCATTGATAACGATAGCGGTCACTGTTCATTGATGGATAAACAGTAGAAATGGTCACTATTCACTGATGTGTGAATAGTGAAATACTGTACAAAAATTTTCTTTAAATAGAGATTTTTAGTTCATTAGTTAGGCATTAGAAAATTTTCAGTTTTCATTCTCTTTCTAAGTTTCATCTATTCTTCCTTCTCTCTAGAATAGAAGGCAGTTTTGTAAAGTTTCAATTTTTGTTTTGTAAAGAAAAATCAAAAATGCTCAACTTTGGGCACAGAGGGCTTGTCTCAGGTACTTTAATTACTGTTTTTATTTCTTTCTCTTCATCTCCGATGGCCTGGCTCATAGCCGGCTAAATTCATATCTATGTTGAATACAATTATTTTTTAGCTTCATATTAAACGATGAACTAGACTCTATTAAAATCAAGAGACTCTAAATATGAATAATTAACTTATATTATGTAATCTTTAGCTTGGTTCCGAGATGGTGGTACAGTCATGCTAAGTACTGAAGACTTCGATTGGCCTTAGTGGCTACGTGTAGCGTCTGGTGAAAGGCCGATTATTTGAATTGTTTAAGGCCGTATAATCCCAGTGAATCCTTCGGGGTATCCTACACACATGGTCTGAAGTCACCGCAGTATTTAGTTACTGACAGGCCCCTTGCTTGGGTAAAAAGTTTACCATACAGCTAATTATTTACATAATTATAAGGCTAAAGATTCATATCATAGAATCCCTTAATTTTGATTCTTGTTTAATAACAAGGGTACTCTTTTGATTAAGGTCTATCGCCATCGAGCGGACTACCACCGGCACAGACAGATTACTATTATTATTATTATTATTATTACTATTATTATTATTATTATTATTATTATGATTATTATTATTATTATTATTATTATTATTGTTGTTGTTGTTGTTGTTGTTGTTGTTGTTATTATTATTATTATTATTATTATTATTATTATTATTATTATTATTATTATTATTATTATTATTATTATTATTATTTTTATTGTTGTTATTATTATTATTATTATTGTTATTGTTATCATTATTATTATTATTACTGCATGCAAGTTATTGTAAGTGGCCCGCTTTAGCCTCGTCACTACGTCGTCGAGGTTAGGCTTGGCACTTACAGAGTACATGGGGTCGGTTGTACTCATACTACACTCTGCACTTCTTGTGTAGATACTGGAGTTGGTCCTAGCGGCGTTTAGTAGATTTGCTCGGATCCAGTTGTTGATGGAGACTTGAGGTACAGCAACACGGCGTTCCAATCCCTGAAGTCCGCTCCCCTCATATCCTTATTGTTTTTTGAGTTTCAAAACAATCTATATATTTAGACCATGTTTTTAGCACTCTAGATGTTCATGTACTCATGATACCAATTTCTGAGTTATGTCTAGACACGCTATTCAATATTTTTATACTACACTTTAGACGTATATCGTTTCCATTGTAAATAAATTGTCATAAATTGTTAAAAATCAGTAAATTCTCTGTTCATATCAGCTTGCCTAGCAAGTAGATGTTAGGCGCTATCATAGCCCCGAGGTTTAGATTTGGGGTCGTGACAAGTTGGTATCAGAGCACTAGGTTGCCTAGGTTTTCACGAGTCATAAGCAAGCTTAGTAGAGTCTGGATTGGTATCGAGACATATGTACTTATCTTCCAGAGGAGATGGAGTTTTCGGAGAAAAATCACTTCTTTCTTTCTCTATCGTGCGATTACATATGTAGCTGGACAAGAGTCGGAGCCCCCTGTGGCAACTACTACTAGGGGTAGAGGCCGAGGCCGAGGTCAAGCCAGAGGTTGAGCTCAGCCTAGAGCTCAAGCAGCAGTACCCGCAGTGGAGCCTTAAATTGATCATGAGGAAGTCCCAGCTCAGACCGTACCCATCGGACCAGATCAGGTCCCGGAGGGGTTCATAGCCACTCTAGTGCTTCAGGATGTTGTAGTCCGCTTGGTGAGCCTTATGGAGAGTGTGGCCTAGACCGGTGCATTTCCGGTGGCACCATCTACTCTCAGGCTGGGGGAGGAGCACAGACTCCCGCTACTCACACCCCAGAGCAGGTGGCTCCCCTATATTAGACTCCAACAGCCCAGACAGTTGGGTAGTTCAGCTGGTTGTTGCGGCACAGGTCGTGGAAAGAAACGCTATGTCTTTTGAGGCCTTATTAAGGCTGGATATGTTTACCAAGATCTTTTATGTTCATTTCAACGGTGCACCTTCTGAGGACCCGCAAGATTACTTGGATCATTGCCACGAGGTGTTGTGCAACATGGGCATTGTTGAGACCAATGGGGTCAACTTTGCAGTGTTCCAAATGACCGGCTCTGCCAACAGATGGTGGAGAGATTATGTGTGGACTAGACCAATTGGTTCGCCTACACTTACCTGGGATCAGGTTTCACAGCTATTTCTAGAGAAGTCCATTTCTTTCACTCTAAGAAAGGAGTATCACAAATAGTTTGAGCGCCTTCGGCAGGGTGGCATGACCGTCACTCAGTATGAGACTTGATTTGTGGACCTAGCTCACCATGCCATCGTTTTACTCCCTACTGAGAGGGAGAGACTGAGGAGATTCATAGATGGGCTCACCTTCAGTATCAGGCTACAGATGGCCAAGGAGGTTGAGGACGATATTTCTCTCCAGAGGGCCGTAGATATTACTAGACGGATCGAGATGGTTCATGGTCAATTGAGGGGGCCAATGTCTGATAAGAGGCCTCGTCATTCCGGTGGTTTTAGTGGTGCCTTATCTGGAGACAGGGTACTTTTGGCAGAGGCCATCCTCCTAGGCCATTTCAGTCAGTGCTTCAAACATCCTATAGTGCCTCGGGTTGTCGTGGTCCTTATGTATCAGCTCATATTAGTGCGCCTCCGATTCAGAGCTACCACCGTGGTTATCCTGCTCGTTCGGGTCAGTTTCTGCTTCAGCATCCATAACACAAGATAGGTGTTTTGGGTGTGGGGTACAAGTCACATCAGGAGGTACTATCCTAGATTGTTGAGCACATACCACAACAGAGTTCTCGTGCCATGGTTCCGACACCATATACTTCACCGTCCGCTGAGTCAGCCAAAGGTAGAGGTCAGGCCATTAGAGATGGAGGTCAGGCTGCTAGAGGTGGAGCCCATTCAGCTAGAGGCCGTCTGAGAGGTGGAGGTTAGGTTGGTGGTGCCTAGCCTCGTTTTTATGCATTCCCAACTAGATCTGAGGCCGATTCATCTGACGCCGTTATCATAGGAATTGTTCCAGTTTTCCATAGAGATGCTTCAGCTCTATATGATCCGGGCTCTACTTATCCTATGTTTCATCCTATTTTGCTTCATATCTGATTGTGCCTCGTGACTCTTTGAGTGCTCCTGTGTATGTGTCCACGCCTGTGGGAGATTCTATTATTGTAGATCGTGTCTATAGCTCATGTGTGATTACTATTAGGAGTCTTGAGACCAGTGCAGATCTCGTACTTCTTGATATGGTGGACTTTGATGTTATTTTGGGCATGGATTGGCTGTCACCGTATCATGCTATATTGGACTGTCATGCCAAGACGGTGACCTAAGCCATGCCGGGGTTACCTCGATTAGAGTGGAGAGGGACTCCTGGTCACTCTACCAGCATGGTTATTTCTTATGTGAAGGCTCGGCGTATGGTCGAGAAGGGATGCTTAGCTTATTTGGCCTATATTCTCAATTTTAGTGCGGAGGTTCCTTTCATGGATTCTATACCAGTAGTGCGTGAGTTTTTAGAGGTATTTCCTGCAGATCTGCCGGGGAAGACGCCAGACGGATGTATTGACTTCTGTATTGATTTGGCTCCGGGCGCTCAACCCATTTCTATTCCACCATATCGTATGGCACCGCCAGAGTTGAAGGAACTGAAGGAACAGTTGAACGATTTGCTCGATAAAGGATTCATTAGACCTAGTGTCTCGCCTTGGGGTGCGCCCGTGTTGTTCGTGCAGAAGAAAGATGGTTCAATGAGGATATGTATAGAGTATCGGCAATTACTATCAAGAAAAAGTATTTGTTGCTGAGGATTGATGACTTGTTTGACTAGCTTCAGGGTGCCAAAGTTTTTTCGAAGATTGATTTGAGGTCTGGCTACCATCAATTGAAGATTAGGGCATCGGATATACCTAAGACAGCTTTTCGGACTCAGTATGGGCATTATGAGTTCCTAATGATGTCATTTGGGTTGACAAATGCCCCAGAAGCATTTATGGATTTGATGAACTGGGTATTTAAGCCCTATTTGGATTCTTTTGTGATCGTATTCATTGATGATATCTTCATCTACTCCCGCAGTCGAGAGGAGCATGAGCAACATCTTCAGATTGTACTTCAGACTCTGAGAGATAGTCAGTGATATGCCAAGTTTTCAAAATATGAGTTTTGGTTGGACTTGGTTGCCTTTTTGGGGCATGTTGTATCGGCCGAGGGCATTAAAGTGGATCCTACAAAGATTTAGGCCGTTCAAAACTGGCCTAGACCTACTCCAGCTACAGAGATTCAAAGTTTCTTGGGTTTGGCAGGTTATTATTGCCGATTCGTGGAGGGGTTTTCATCTATAGCAGTCCTATTGACTAGATTGACCCAGAAGGGTGCCCCATTCATGCGATCCGATGAGTGTGAGTTGATTTTTTAGAAGCTCAAGACTGCTTTGACTACGACGATAATGTTGGTGTTGCCCACAGGTTCAGGATCCTACACGGTGTATTGTTATGCGTCGCGTATTGGGCTTAGTGCAGTATTGTTGTAGGACGACAGGTTGATTGCATATACGTGGCGGCAGTTGAAGGTTCATGAGAAGAATTATCCTATTCATGACCTAGAGTTGGCAGCCATTCTTCATGCACTGAAGATTTGGAGACATTACGTCTACGGCGTGTCGTGTGAGGTATTCACGGATCATCGAAGTCTACAGTATTTGTTCAAGCAAAAGGATCTGAACTTGAGGCAGCGGAGGTGGTTGGAACTATTGAAAGACTATGATAGCACCACTTTGTATCATCCCGAGAAGGCCAATGGGTGGCCGATGTATTGAGTAGAAAGGCTGCGAGTATGGGTAGCCTTGCGTATATTCTAGTTGGTAAGAGGCCGCTAGCACTCAGATGTTCAGGCTTTTGTTAATCAGTTCGTGAGGTTAGATGTTTCGGAGCCTAGTCGTGTCCTAGCCTGCACGGTCTCTCGATCTTCTTTGTATGAGCGCATCAGAGAGTGTCAGTATGATAACCCCTATTTGCTTGTCCTTAAGGACACGGTGCGGCACGGTGGTGCCAAGAAGGTAACTATTGGGGATGATGGGGTATTGCGAGTGCAAGGTCGGATTTGTGTGCCAAATGTGGATGGGCTTCGTGAATTGATTCTTCAGGAGGCCCATAGTTTGCGGTATTCCATTTATCCGGGTGCCGCCAAGATGTATCAGGATTTAAGGTAGCATTATTGGTGGAGAAGAATGAAAAAGGATGTAGTTGCATATATGGCATGGTGTCTGAATTGTCAACAAGTAAAGTACAGCATCAGAGGCCTGGCGGTTTGCTTCAGAAGCTGGAGATTCCCGAATGGAAGTGGGAGCGTATTACCATGGATTTTGTTCTTGGGCTCCCACGGACTTTGAAGAAATTTGACGCCGTATGGTTTATTGCGGACAGGTTGACCAAGTCAACACATTTCATTCCAATAGCAGTTACCATTCTTCTAAGCGTTTGGTTGAGCTCTATATCTGTGAGATCGTTCGTCTTCCTGGTGTGCCCGCGTCCATCATTTCAAATCAAAGTACGCAGTTCATGTCGCACTTCTGGAGGACCGTACAACATAAGTTAGGCACACAGGTTGAGTTGAGTACATTATTTCACCCCCAGACGGACGGACTGTTCGAGCGCACGATTCAAGTATTAGAGGATATGCTTCACGCTTGCATTATGGATTTTCGGGTGTTTTTGGGATCAGTTCTTGCCGCTTGCGGAGTTTGCCTACAACAACAACTACCAATCTAGTATTTAGATGGATCCCCATGAGGCATTATATGGGAGACGGTGTCATTCGCCAATTGGTTGGTTTGAGCTGGGAGAGGCTCGGTTGTTAAGTATCGACTTGGTTTAGGATGCCTTTGAAAAGGTTAAGATGATTTAGGATCGACTTCGCATAGCTAAGTCTAGGTAGAAGAGTTATGCCAATCAAAGAGTTCGTGATGTTGTATTTATGGTTGGAGAGAGGGTATTGCTACGGATTTCACCCATGAAGGGTATGATGAGGTTCGAAAAGAAGGGCAAGTTAAGCCCTAGGTATATCGGACCCTTTGAGATTCTTAAGAGAGTGGGAGAGGTGGCCTAGAAGCTTGTATTGATACCTAGTTTATCGGCAATCCATCTAGTGTTCTATCTCTCCATGCTCCAGAAGTATCACGATGATCCATCCTATGTGATAGATTTCAGCTCAGTCCAATTGGACAAGGATTTGACTTATGAGGAGGAGCCGGTGGCCATTCTAGCTCGGTAGGTCCGGAAGTTGAAGTCTAAGAGTTATCCTTCAGTTAGAGTACGGTGGAGAGTCAGCCGATCGAGGCAGCCACATAGGTGTCCAAGTCAGACATGCGGAGTAGATACCCACACCTTCACCAGTCCAGGTACCTTTCTACCTCCGTTCGAGGACGAACGTTTATTTTAGAGAAAGAGAATGTGATGACCCAATAGGTCATTTTGAGTTTTAGCCTTTATTTTCGTATTTCGAGACCTCGACTAGCTTCGTTTAGTGTTCCTCATTTTGCATGTGCAGTCCGTGACAATTAAGGTGTGCAAGTAAAATAGTTAAGGGAAGTAGCACTTTATCACGGAGTCACGGAAGAGACGAACAATTCAATACAAGAATAATTAATGACAATTAACAAATTAAGGCCTAGAAAGAAACTAAAGCATGTAACAATTAAGGCATGCAATGAGATAATTCATAAAATATGAGAAAACATGGAAATAAATATTTTGATGGCGTATATACACTCGTCACCTTGCATATACACCGTTTCACATGTAATTTACATAACATGTAGTTCAAGGATTCCTAATTCTCTCAAATCAAGGTTAGACCCAACACTTACCCAGCTCCGCAATCAAATCAAAGCTCAACAGGGGCTTTTCCTCTAAATTCGCCTCCAAACTAATTGAATCTAACCAAAATCGACTTATTGAGTTATTCCATCCAATGGTATATTCCCCGGTCAAAATCCCGGTCCAATGGTAGATTCTCCGGTAAAAACCCTAGTCCAATGGTAGATTCTGACTACACATGACCCCACGAATTCATATATGCGATTAGTTTCAAATTTCGAGTCCAAATCGACTCTCAAAACTCAATTTCTTATTTATCAAAAACTTGACAAGGTTTTAGAATTTTTCACTCTGATTCACATGATTATGATGTTAAAATCTAAGATAAATTGATGGAATATAAGTCGATTTTTGTTAGATTCAATTGGTTTGGAGGCCAATTTTAGAGGAAAATCCCTTGTTAAGCTTTGATTTGATTGCGGAGCAAGGTAAGTTGTTGGGTCTAACCTTATTTGAGGAAATTATGAGCCCTTGAACTACATGTTATGTGAATTACATGCGAAACGGCGCACATGCGAGGTGACGACTATATGCCATCAAAATAATTATTTTCATGTTTTCTCGTATTTCATGAATTGTCTCATTCCTTGCCTTAATTGTTACATGATTTAATTGCTTTCGAGATCATAATTTGTTACTTGTCATTAATTATTCTTGTATTGAATTGTTCGTCTCTTCCATGACTCCATGATTAATTACTACTTGCCATAACTGTTTTAGTTGCACACCTTAATTGTCACGTACTTGACATGTCTTGTTATTTTTTGTAATATTTGTTGCAGTCCTTTGATTATTACGTGGTTCATTTATTTTCTTGTACTCATACTCTTTGATTTTAGAAATTCTTGTAAATTGAATTATTGGATTGTTTATGTTTATTAAAATTGTTTGTGGATCTGGTTGCACGTCGCAACGGGAATTGAAGAATAATAAATTGAAATGGTAGAATAAGGGAGGATTTTGATATTCATAAATGATGATATGGTTTAATAAGGGAGGATTATGACATTGATTACGATGATATGATGGGATCGGATTGCGCGCCGCAACAGATTGTATACGTGATTCTTGATATTGATAAATGATGCTATGTGAAATAAGGGAGATTGTGTGTGTACGGTAGGATCAGGTTGCGCGCCATAACGGATTGTGTGTGTTGTACTCGTTGTTGTTATTAGTTTTCAGCATTTTTATATGAAATTACGAGGTTTGTTATTCTGGGCTCTTTGATTGTGAGGTTCGAGTTCATTCATAAATTAACTTCCTTACTTTCATTTCATGTTTTCCTTCCCTGTTATTGTTATTATTATTACTGTATACATGTTATTGTAAGTGGCCCGCTTTATCCTCGTCACTACTTCGTCGAGGTTAGGCTCGGCACTTACAAAATATATGGGATCGATTGTACTCATACTACATTCTGCAGTTCTTTTGCAGATACCGGAGTTGGTCCTATTGGCATTCAGTAGATTTACTCGGATCCAGTTGTTGACGGAGACTTGAGGTACAGCTGCACATTGTTCGCAGCCCTGAAGTCTCCTTCCCTCCTATCCTTACTGTTTTCTGAGTTTCAAAATAGTGTATTTTATTCAGACCATGTTTGTAGCACTCTAGATGTTCATGTATTCGTGACACCAGTTTTTGGGATATGTTTAGACTAGCTATTCAGTATTTTTATACTACACTTCAGACTAATATCGTTTCCATTGTTAATAAATTTTCATAAAATGTTAAAAATCAGTAAATTCTCTGTTAACATCGGTTTTGTCTAGCAAATAGATTTTAGGCGTCATCATGATCTCGAGGTTAGGATTTCGGATCTGACACACTGATAACTTGACTATTTTTTATTGAAATGTGTTGAACTCTATAATAACACTTTGACGAGGAATTAGTACGTACTTCGATTACTTCAGTTCGTGTGTATGAGAGCTCCAATTATACATAGTTCAAAGACAAATTTTCATTGAACTTCTGAATTTCTTTCCTTTTCTCCTGTCCAAAAATGATTCGTTGATCCTCTATCATAATTTTCACCATATCAGTTTGAATATGTACCTTCTCTCTCTTTGCAGGTTGATACGAACTTGTTATTACTTCAAGAATTAGAAGCATGAGATGCAAGAGTAAATCAAAGAGAAGCACATGACTCATTAAAGTTCAGAGAAAACATAATTTGAGTATATGTACCATTCACCCAAAAATTGTTCATCTTCAATAAGGAAATCCACCGTTTTCATATAGGCGAAACATTTCTTTCTGCAGGTTTCATATAGTAAGATGTTACGGGCAGAAAAACTCTATTCCAAGTTCTGAAACGACATTCGGAGTATGATATTATCAAACTCAACTATCGATCAAATTTAAAAATTCTCCTATTCTTTAAATTGTCAACTTTTGACAAATAGGCTCAAAATCTTCTAGGAACCTCCAAATTCAAATTTGAACACACGCTTAAGACCATAATTATCATAAAATCTATTGGACAAATCATCAATCTAATGTCGTTTACACAAAAGGCAAACCTTGGTCAACTCTTCCGACTTGAGGCTTCAAAAATGAAATTAAGTATTCTAATTCACTCTCAAATCCCGTGAAGAGCAAATCACACATCTCCGCAAGTCACAAATTACCAAATACACATACATAAAATATCAAATAGAAAAATAGGATTCAAATACTCAAAATGACTAATCGGATCGTTATATATGGTTGGCTATTTTCTGACAGCGAGAGGGATTAGGAGGGAGACGACAGAAGACATGGAAACAGAAGAAGAGAGAAAGGGAGAGGGAAGAGATAGGCGAAAGGAAAAAAGGATGTGCATGATAGGTAATATACAACTGAAGGGGGCTACTTAGATAAAATATATATATAATTTGTAGAAAAACCCAGTCAATCTTGATAAATAATAAACTGCAAATATTTTGGAGTAAATAATTTTATAATTTAGTATGGCTAAGAGAAGATATCCTTTTAAACTCCCCCCATCCCCCACCCCCATCCCCCGCCATACCTCACACTCAAAAAGATAAAGAAGAAAAAAAGGTTACGCAAATTCTCTCTTAAATACATAAAAAATTTAGATTTGATTGTATAGAAAATACCTGTTAAGTATACAAAATTGATAAAATTGATAGTTATTCTATTTTTTATCATGAAATGATTACTCTTTCTTTCATTTTCTTTTTGAATTTTTTATATATTCTAAAAGAAAAGAAGAAGTGAAATTGTATTGAGATGGTCCTTTTTATAATATTAACGTCATCAAAGTTGTTAAAAAGACTTTAGAAAAACTCTAGCATTTCAAAATTGTCCTTATTGACCTTTTAATTCTTTCAATATAACACAACGTAATAGACTTACATATTTTCTTAAAACTCTTTTATTTGTGAATATTCATCTCGTGGAACGCGAAAATTTTATAACTAGCCATTTTAACTGCTAGTTAATTAAATTTAGCCACATAGTCAAAAGTCTATCATATTTAGCCAGTAAATTAGCACAGGAATAATTTGTTGAAAAAAATACCCCTACTCTATTTATAAAATTTACGCGGCATGATCTCATAGTCTATTTCAACAAAATCTCGCTACGTCAAATCTACAGATTGAAGTAAGCTTTTAAGATTCTTCAAATTTTCTAGTTTAATATTCTTATTCTTCTCAATGCGTTAATCTACGATTCTTCTCGTTACTAATTCACATCGTACTTATTCTATGCTTGATTCTATAATATATAAATGTAATTTAGTTTTTAGAATATTAAACCGAGAATATGTATGATTCATTAAAGAACACAGAGTAAACTGATGGCGGATGAATTAGTTGCAGAATAAAAGATCCAGTATAATATGCTAGATCTTTCTGAATTGATACGTAAAACTTATAAATTTTCAGAATATTATACGGAGAGTATGTATGATTCAAACACCAAGAATATATCTAAATGTCTAATATTCACCTGCTATACTGAATAAAAGGCTGGAATTTTGTTGTTAGATATGTCAAAACTACAGAATCTCCAGCATCTAGTATTCAAGGTATCTTTGTCAAACAAGAAAAAATGTTGCATAAAATGGTATAGAGCAAAACACCAGTATAATATACTGGACCTTTCAGACTTAATATGTAAAATTCAAACACTTCCAGCATATTAAACTGAAGTATCTGTGATTCAAACCAGAAGAACACATCTAATTTTTTAAGATTCCCCTAATATCCTGAATAAAATGCTGAACTTTTATGATTAGATATGTCAAAACTACAAACTCTCCAGCATATAGTACTGGAAGTATCTTTGATTCAAAACTATCTAAGTTTTTAATGCACTGAACAAAATGTTGGAGGACTTTTGTGATTAGATATGTCAAAACTACAAAACTCTCGAGCATATAGTACTGTATATATCTTTGATTCAAAGCCAGAATAAATGCTGCATAAAATAGTGGCAAAACAAAATACAAGTATAATATGCTGAACCTTTCTGAATCAATATGTCTATTTCACAAACATCCAAAATTTTATACTAGAAATATATGTGATTCAAAGCAGAAAAAAACATCTAAATATCTATTTTTCCTCTATTGTTCTAAATGTTTAATATTCACCTACAATCCTGAATAAAAAGCTGAAATTTTGTCGTTAGATAAGTCAAAACTGTAGACTCTCCAGCATATAGTATTGGAGGTATCTTTAATTCAAATTTGAAAAAATGCTGCATAAAAGGGTATAAACAAAATACCAGTATAATATACTAGACCTTTCTAAATTAATATGTAAAACTCAAAAACTTCCAGCAGATTATACTGGAAGTATCTGTGATTCAAACCAAAAGAAAACATCTAAGTTTTTAAGGTTCCCCTAATGTCCTGAATAAAATGCTAGACTTTTATGATTAGATATATCAAAACTACAAACTCTCCAGCATATAGTACTGGAGCTATCTTTGATTCAAAACCATCTAAGTTTTTAACGCACTGAATAAAATGCTGGACTTTTGTGATTAGATATGTCAAAACTATAGACTCTCTAGCATACAGTACTGGCTATATCATTGACTCAAAACCACAAAAAATGCTGAATAAAATATTGGAAAGACAAAACACCAGTATAATATGCTGAACCTTTCTGAATTAATATGTAAATTTCACAAACATCCAAAATTTTATACTGGAAGTATCTGTGATTCAAATAAGAAGAAAACATCTATGTTTTTAAGGTTCCCCCAATGTCCTAAATAAAATGCTGGACTTTTATGATTAGATATGTCAAAGCTACAAACTCTCCAGCATATAGTACTGGAGCTATCTTTGATTCAAAACCGTCTAAGATTTTAATGCACTGAATAAAATGCTAGACTTTTGTGATTAGATATGTCAAAACTATAAACTCTCGAGCATAGTACTGTATATATCTTTGATTCAAAGTAAGAATAAATGCCGCATAAAATAGTGGCAAAATAAAACACCGGTATAATATGCTGACCTTTTCTGAATTAATATGTAAATTTCACAAACATCCAGTATTTTATACTGGAAATATCTATGATTCAAAGCAGAAGAAAACATCTAAATGTCTATTGTTCCTCTAATGTTCTAAATGTTTAATATTCACCTACAATCCTGAATAAAAAGCTGAAATTTTGTCGTTAGATATGTCAAAACTACAGACTCTCCAGCATATAGTACTAGAGGTATCTTTGATTCAAACTAGAAAAAATGCTGCATAAAATGGTATAGAACAAAACACCAGTATAATATACTGGACCTTTCTGAATTATTATGTAAAATTCAGAAACTTCCAGCATATTATACTGGAAGTATCTGTGATTAAAACCAGAAGAAAACATCTAAGTTTTTAAGGTTCCCCTAATGTCTTGAATAAAATGCTGGACTTTTATGATTAGATATGTAAAATCTACAAACTCCTAGCATATAGTACTAGAGCTATATTTGATTCAAAACCATCTAAATTTTTAATTGTCACGACCCAAAACCAATCGTCGTGACGGCGCCTATCGTGGAACTAGGCAAGCCAATTACTCAAGTTTTTCAACATAAACAAAAGCTTTGAAAAATACGGAAGTAGTTAATATTTAGGGATAACCTTTGAAAACAGAAATATATAGGCAACCCAATACAATCTCTCCTAAAAACCGGAGTGTCACCGAGTACATGAGCATCTACAACGGAAGATAGTCCAATACAATGTCTAAAGAGTAAAAAAAAAAACTGAAATATAAGTAAAGATAACGAAGGAGGGTCAAGGTTTGCGAACGTCATACAGCTACCTCGATAATCTCCCTAGATCCTGACTCCACACTCAGCAACCGCCATGACCGGGAGCACCTGGATCTCCACACGAGGTACAGGGTGTGGCTTGAGTACAACCAACTCAATAAGTAACAAATCCAAACTTTGGACTGAAAGTAGTGACGAACTCAATCAGCACAGTTCAATAGAAGTAACAGTGCATAAACGTAGGCATGCTTTTAAGTTCAGCAGATAAACTCAAAATAGTAAAATAGATCATATCTGAATGATAAAAAGAATATAACTTCTCTATTTCTACATGCCCATGCACATGATGTATGTGATGCACCATGATGTTTGCCTCATGTGCTTACACTCTCAACTGCTCAATCACTCAGTACTGTATATGGCCACTTCGGCCTAGGGAAGATCCATCTCGGAATATATACATCAACTGATCATCAGCCACCAGTACTGAGTAGGGCCAATCCAGCCGTGGAGAAGATCCATCCCCAAGTATATAATGCTTCGGACAAGATCCATGTCCAGGGAAGATCCGTCCCTCAATATAATCAACCGCGCTCGTTGGGGGTGTGTACAGACTCCGGAGGGGTTCCTTCAGCCCAAGCGCTATCATAAATTAGTATAACCACTGTGGCGTGCAGCTCGATCCCATAAATGTCACTCATAGCCAGGCCCTCGGCCTCACTCAGTCATCAATCTCTCCAGTCTCTCTCACGGGCTCACCATGTCAATGAAATTAGCCCTAAAATAATGATATGATGCATCAATAAATAACAACAAAGACTAAGATATAATGTGAAATGAATGAATATGACTGAAAACGAAATATCAATGAATTCAGTAAGACAACAACAAGAAACGACCACTATGTTTCCAAAAGTACCGGCATCTAGCCTAAACATGATCCCGAGCGAGTTTAACAGCTTAATTACTTTATCACATAATGAAAACACGGACATCAACAAGATAAGTTCACTATACAGTGCCATGGAATCGACAAGATCACAATTCTCATGGTGCATGCCCGCACGCCCGTCACTTGGCATGTGCGTCACCTCAGCACCAATCATATAACACATATTTTGGGGCTTTGAACCCTCAGAGCCAAGTTTAGAAGTGTTACTTACCTCAATCCGAGCAAAACTCTACTCTAACACGCCTTTGCCTCGCAAATCAGCCTCCAAATGCCTCGGATCTAGCCATAAACAGTACGATTCAATCAATACGGGCTAAAGGAATCAATTTTACAAGGAATTATGAAGTTATTAATCAAAAATCTAAAATCGGCTCAAAACTGCCCCCCGGGCCCACGTCTTAGAATCCAACAAAATCACCAAACCCGGAAGCCCATTTCAACCCCGAGTCTAACCATATCAAATTTTTTCAAATCCGATAACAAAATCCCACTCAGAACCTCAAAAATCTAGCCCAAGAACTCTTCTTCACTTCCTCAATTTTCCACTCCAAATCACACAATCAAAGGCATAATCATGGAAGTTAACCAAAACTAGATAGAAATCACTTGCCACAAACACCCACCTGAAAATCCCTCCAAAAGTCGCCTTCTACCAAGCTCCCAAATCAATTTTGTGATATGAACTCGAAACCCTCATTTTTGAATCTTTTATTCTGCCCAATTACACCTTCATCGCGAATGCGACCATCCTCCCTCGTTCGCGAAGCACAAAACAGTCTGCTCCTATATTTTGCCTTACGTGAACGTGGAGACATCCACACGAACGCGAACTCATACTTCCTCAAACCCATGCGATCGCGGCTCTCTTCACGCGATCGCGAAGAACAAACGCGTGACCCCAGCTTCTACCTCCTATACCCTACGCGAATGCGACCTTAGCCACGCGTTCTCGAATCGCAGCATCCCAAAACTACGCAATCATATCTCCCTTCTCGTGAATGTGTTTAACAAAGTCCTCTATTGCCCAGCTAAGCCTACGTGATCGCGGACCTTCTCACGCGATCGCGTTTAAGGAAACCATATTAGTGCACTAGAAAATCTGCAGCTATAACACCAAGTCCAAAATTGATCCGTTAACCATCCAAAACTCAGCCAAAGCCCCATGGACCTCAACCAAACATACCATTAAGTCCCAAAACATCATACAAACTTAGTCGAACCCTCAAATCACCTCGAACAACATCAAAACACGAATTGCACATAGATTCAAGCCTAACGAACTTTGAATTTCCAAATCTCTACCCTCGGCGCCTAAAACTATCAAATCACGTCCGATAGACGCCATTGCACACGAGTCCAGATGACACCACGGACCTGCTCCGACTTCTGGAATCGAAATCCGACTCCGATATAAAACTGTCCACTCCTGATCAAACTTCCCAAAAATTTAACTTTCGCCATGTCAAGCCTAATACAGACCTCCAAATCACAGTCTGGACACGCTCCTAAGTCCAAAATCACCTAACGGAGCTAACAGAACCATCAAAATTCAAATCTGAGGTTGTTTACACATAAGTCAATATCTGGTCAACGTTTTCAACTTAAGCTTTCCATTATTAGACTAAGTGTCTCAATTCAATTTGAAATCTCTCCAGACCCAATCCAACTAACCCGATAAGTCATATAATAGCTATAAAGCATGAAAGGAGCAGTAAATGTGGGAACGGGGCTACAACTCTCGAAACGATCGGCCGGATCATTACATCTTCCCCCTCTTGAATAAATGTTCGTTCTCGAACTGGTCTGGAAACATACCTGGAGTCTCAAATAGGTGAGGATATCTGCTCCGCATCTCCCGCTCAGTCTCCCAAGTAGCCTCCTCCATGGGCTGACCTCTCCACTGCACCTTCAATGAAGCTATCCTTTTGACCTCAACTTTCAAACCTGCCGATCCAAAATGGCTACCGGCTCCACATCATAAGTCAAATCACCATCCAACTGAACCGTGATGAAATGCAAAACATGAGACGGATCACCCACATACTTTCGGAGCATAGAAATATGAAATACTGGATGCACACCCGACAAACTAGGTGGCAAGGAAAGCTTGTAAGCCATCTCCCTAATCCTATGAAGCACCTCAAACGGCCCGATATACCGAGGACTCAACTTGCCGTTCTTCCTGAACCTCATAACACCCTTCATGGGTGAAACATTGAGCAGTGCCTTCTTCCCAACCATGAAAGCAATATCACGAACCTTCATGTTGGCACAACTCTCCTGTCTAGAGTGCGCCGTGCGAAGCCAATCCTGAATCAATTTAACCTTGTCCAAAGCATCCTGAACCAAGTCAATGCCCAACAGCCTAGCCTCCCGGCTCGAACCAACCCACCAGAGATCTATACCGTCTCCCATACAAAGCCTCATACGAAGCCATTTGAATGCTCGACTGTTAATTGTTGTTGTAGGCAAACTCCGCGAGTGGCAGGAACTGATCCCAAGAAACCCAAAATCAATGACATAAGCGCGTAGCATGTCCTCCAATATCTGAATCGTGTGCTCGGACTGTCCGTGTGTTTGAGGGTGAAATGATGTGCTCAACTCAACCTGCGTGCCCAACTCTTGTTGTACTGCTCTCCAAAACTGTAATGTAAACTGCGTGCCTCGATCTGAAATGATGGATAGTGACACACCGTGAAGGCGGACAATCTCTCGGATATAAATCTCAGCCAATCACTCCGAAGAATGGGTAATACCAACTGGAATGGAGTGCGCGGACTTGGTCAGCTGATCCACAATCACCCAAATAGCATCGAACTTCCTCGAAGTCCATGGGAGCCCAACTACGAAATCCATGGTGATCCGCTCCCATTTCCACTCTGGAATCTCTAACCTTTGAAGCAATCCACGTGGTCTTTGATGCTCATACTTCACTTGCTGAAAGTTAAGGCACCGATCTACAAACCCCACTATATCAAAAAGAATCACGAAAACAACACATAACAAATGGAACAATGAAATTACAACAAGGAATCCTACAGTTAAAGAATGAATACGAAATCAAAGGAAGCAGGTAATTCAACTAAACATGTTGCACAAATTGCAAGTAAGAGATAAGACAGGTAGACATGTGACATTAGGCTAAACATGATGATTACACGTGCTAGAGTAACTCAATTAAGGGAATAAAAAGGAACTATTTAGCAAAAATCGAATTTTTAACATTTAGCTCGAGTACGCACTCGTCAAATCGCGTACACGGCCTTCACGTATTGTAATTTACCATGATAGTACCAAATCCTAAGGGGAATTTCCCTCACACAAGGTTAGACAAGTCACTTACTTCAAACCTCGCTCAATCAATCAATAAGAAGTCCTTTCCCTCTATTTTCGAACTCCGATCGGCTCGAGTCCAGCCAAAACAATTACATACTATAAATATAACTATAAGAAACTAATTTAAATAATGAAATTACGACTTTAGCAAAGAATTGAAAAATCGTTCCAAAAGGTCGACCCGGGCCCACATCTCGAAACCCGACCAAAATTACAATATCCGAACACCCATTCGATATCAAGTCCAGCCAAACAAGAATTACTCAAATCCAACCTCAAGTCTCCTTTCAAATCCCAAACTTTTAGCCTAAGAAGTTTTCCCAATTTTTCTCCAAATTCCCAACTAGAAACATTGATTAAATGAAGAAAACAACAATAGATTCTAGGGAATTAATCAAAAATGAGTTAAGAATCCTTTATCCAAATTATTTCCTTGCAAAACCGTCGAAAATCACCACAAAACCGAGCTCTCTAGGTCCAAAAATGGATAATGAAATCAAACCCTCGAACTTAGCCCTTTTCTGCCCAGTGACACCGCATCTGCGGACCACGAATCGCTTCTACGATGCTGCACCTGCGGAAAAACCATCACAGGTGCAGAAAACACTTAAGTCCAGGGCTTCCGCTTCTACGGATAAAGGCCTGCATATGCAAGATAGCTTCTGCGGGAGTGGGATCGCACATGCGACCACTGGCGCTTCTGTGCCCCTACCATCGCAGAAACGAAGGCGCTTTTACAAAATATTGCCGCTTTTGTGACCACTGCTGGGCATGACCAAAAGCGCTTCTACAACCAAGAGCTCGCTTTTGCGAGCCCGCACCTGCGGCCAATCCTCCATAGGTGCAAAAACACCAGAACAACCCAGCATTCAGCAGATTTCACAAGTCTCAAATTATTCCGGTTTCAATCAGAATCACACCCGGGGGCCCCGGGATCCCGTCTAAATATACCAATAAGTCCTAAAACATCATACGAACTTAGTCGAGCCTTAAAATCACAACTAACAATGCTAAAAACATGAATTGCGCATAGATTCAAGCCTATTGAACTTTGGAACTTCTAACTTCTACATCTGATGCCGAATCCTAGCAAACCAATTTCGATTGACCTCAAATTTTGCACACAAGTCATAATTGACATTAAGTACCTACTCCGACTTCCTAAATCAGAATCGAACCCCGATATCAAAAAGTCCACTCCCGACCAAACCTTTCAAAAATCATCCAACTTTCCAACTTTTAGCATTTGTCGCCGAAATGACCTACGGACCTCCAAATTAACATCCGGACACGCTTCTAAGACCAAAATCACCCTAAGAAGCTATTGGGACCGAACGCCGAACACAATTCAAACTACGGTTAATTCCTAGAACTTAAACTTCCAATTTAGGAACTATGTGTCTCATTTCACTTCGAAACCAAAAACCAAACCTCCCGGCAAGTCACATAAACACAGAATGAAATAGAGGGAGCAATAAATAGGGATTCGAGGCTAATTCTCTCAAAATGATTGACCGGGTCATTACATCCTCCCCTTTTAAAACAAACGTTCATTCCCGAACGAGTACAGAGACATACCTGAAGTGGTGAAAAGATGAGTATAACGGTTGCGCATATCATGCTCGATCTCCCAAGTCACCTCCTCGACCGGATGACCCCTCCACTGAACCTTCACTGAAGCTATGTTCTTCGACCTCAACTTTCAAACCTGCCTATCCAAAACAACCACCGGCTCCTCGACATAGGATAGATCCTTGTCCAACTGAACTGGGCAAAATTCTAGCACATGAGACGGATCGTCGTGATACTTCTGGAGCATGGAAACATGGAACACTAAATGAACTACAGAGAGACTAGGTGGTAGTGCAAGTCTGTAAGCCACCTCTCCAACTTTCTCAAGAATCTCAAAAGGCCCGATATACCTTGGTCTCAACTTTCCCTTCCTCCTGAACCTCATAACACCCTTCATGGGCGAAACCCGGAGCAAGACCCGCTCCCCAACCATGAATGCAATGTTGCGAACCTTCTGATCTGCATAACTCTTTTTCCTGGATTGGGTTGTGCAAAGTTGATCCTGAATCAATTTAATCTTTTCTAAAGCATCCTGAACCAAGTTTGTAACCAATAGACTACCCTCACCCGGCTCGAACCAACCTACTAGAGACCGGCACCGCCTACCATACAAAGCCTGATACGGGGCCACCTGAATGCTCGACTCATAACTGTTGTTGTAGGCAAACTCCGCAGTGGCAAGAACTAATCCTAATAACCCCATATCCTCCAATATTTGAATAGTGCGCTCGGACTGTCCGTCTGTCTAAGGGTGAAATGATGTACTCAACTCTACCCGAGTACCCAACTCATGCTGTACGGCTCTCCAGAACTACGATGTAAACTACGTATCCCGATCAGAGATGATCGATACTGGCACGCCATAAAGCCTAACAATCTCGCAAATGTAAACCTGAGCTAGCTGCTCCGAAGAGTAAGTAGTAACCACAAGAATGAAATGAGCTGACTTGATCAATCTATCCATAATCACCCAAACTGCGTCAAACTTCCTCTAAGTCCGTGGGAGCCAAACAATGAAATCCATAGTGATCCGCTTCCATTTTCACTCTGGAATCTCTAGCTTTTGAAGCAATCCACCTGGCCGCTGATGCTCATACTTCACCTGCTGACAATCTAGGCACCGAGCTACATACTCCACTATGTCCTTCTTCATTTTTCTCCCCCAATAATGTTACCTCAGGTCCTAATACATCTTCGCGGCACCTGGGTGCATGGATTACCGCGAACTGTGAGCCTCCTAGAGAATCAACTCCCGTAAACCATCTACATTGGGCACAACTCCATCCTGCCCTGCATCTACAATACACCATCATCTCAAATAGTGACTCCTCGGAATCATTGTGTTGAACCGTGTCCTTAAGGACAAGCAAATGGGGTGCATCATACTGACACTCTATGATATGATCATAAAGAGAAGATTGAGAAACCACACAAGCCAAAACTGAGCTCGACTCGAAAACATCCAATCTAACAAACTGGTTGGCCAAGGCCTGAACATCCAAGGCTAAAGGCCTCTTTACTACTGGTAGATATGCGTGTATTATACATACACAGACGTGTCCATCCAGTCAGCAAATGACCAATGGATGTCTTAAACGTCAAGGGTGCGAAAACCCTAACCCAATTGATCGCGCCCCCCTCCCCCCCTTTTTTATTTCATATATAATTCCTCTCATTTTACCTCTCTCTAACCAAACCTTCCCCCTATTAAACCTAGGTTAGGAATGGCCTGAAAAATCACTCACCCATTTTTTTGTTTTCGTTTATTATCTGTTAATCTTGCTCTAATCGAGCTTCGTTTGTTCGTGCTTTCGATTCCAGTGACATTACAGGATCTTAAGGTTCGTTTGTCTCTTTTGATGTTGTTTTCTCTTTGTCATCTAATTTCTTATGAAATAATGCTTGATAGTCAAAGCTATTTTATATCTGCATGCACAAATTATTTTGTTATTTGGGATTTTAAATTAGGATTTTTGGAGAAAAGAGTTGAATCTTAACTTTACTTTATGGATTTGTCTTTTTATGATTGATTTGGCATTTAGGGTCAAAAAATTAGGATTTTTGGCATATCAAATATTCTTGTCTTTGTTGTGATAAAGTTATGGACTTTTAGGGTTAAAGTGTATCTGACTTGAATTTTTCTTCTTTTTTTATAGGTTTCAATTGTTGTATATATCAAATTACAGTTTCATCATCTAGGGTGGTTGGTGGCTAACCCATTTACGAGGTATGTATATGGGAAAATTTAGCCAGTTATTCTATAGGCTGACATTAATGAATTGCATATAATTCATTTTAACGAGTGGGCTAAGGATATGGGGTACTTAACAGTAGATAAATATGCATGTAAAAGTAACACAAACAAGGAGAATTTCAATTTCCGAAATATGATGTTGATGTGTTAGCTTTATGTAAAGACCTTAAGGATGGGGTTTTATTGATGTGTATCTATGTCACACAATTAATACATCATGTGTTGATTTGGACCTGGATAAAATGTTGAGTAGTGGTGGTATAAATGTGAATCCCATTAATTTTCAACCATGTGGCTTTAATGAAATGCCACATGGGCAAATAAGTGATGTTAATGCTAGGGCAACAAACTCACCTAACAATGATATAAATAAGGGTGATAACACTCATAGGAAGGGTTAAGAGAGGGTTGCTGATATAGAAGAGGATATAGAAGAGTCTAGTGAGGATGAAGGTGAGTTCTACAATTTTCATTTAGCAACTGATTTTGAGGGTGATGTTGATGAGGGTGATGAGGGAACTTCTCAGAGTGAGAATGGTGATTATGAGGCTATTTCTGATGATGATGATGATGATGATATAGATGAGTCACTATATGGTGCTGATGAGGATATTCTTGGAGAGACAAGTGATCTAGAACCTAAAGTTGTTGCTGCTAGACAGGCTAAAGTGAATGAAAAGAGTGGTAAATTAAGATCTAGTAAAGTTAATACTGATGAGATACCTAGTGGACCTGTAGGTATAGACCCTGGTTTTGAAGACATGTATAAGGATAGAGGTTCCAAATATTCTGGGAAGTTGGGAGGGATGAGCAATACTGGACAGTTCAGATCCAGGTAGTGAGGATACAGATGATGAAGTAGTTAAAGAAGATAGTGTACATAACCCTCAACCAAGAAGATACAGTAGCAGGATGTACTTTGATCCTGCTTACAAGAAAATTTGTTTCCATCTGGTAATGGTTTTGAAAGTATTAAACAGTTCAAAATTTCTTTGCAAGATTATGTTGTACAAAGGAGAGTTCAAATTAAGTTGATGCCTAATGAGAAACATAGGATTAGGGCAACATATGTAAACTCAACAAGATGTAGATGGCATATTTTGGGAATCTTGGAGGGACATAGAGGGAATTTCACTGTCAGTAGCTAATATCATGTTCATAAGTGTTTCAATGCAACAAGAAACAAGATGGCTAATACAACATGGGTAGCTAAACATTTCAAGGGCACGATTATCAACCAACCTAACATAAAGCTTAGGAAGTTGCAGGATTTGATTAGGATAAAGTATGGTGTGTATGTGGGAAAATCCATTTGTGCTAGGGCTAAACATTAGGTCATGGGTAAGTATCTGGGTGATTACAAGCTGGAGTTTGCTAGAATATATGATTATGCTGACATGCTAAGGTCTACAAACCTTGGCAGCACTGTTGTGCTGAAGACTTCAAAGGAAACAATACTTGGTAAAGAGGTTTTTTTGGGGATCTACATTTGGCTACATGATTGCAAAGTAGGTTGGTTGGAAGGATGTAGAAATGTTATTGGCTTTTATGGAGCTTTTATGAAGGTGGTGTGTAAAAGTGAACTACTATCATGTATTGGCAAGGATGGTAACAACCAAAGTACCATGTGGCTTGGGCAGTGGTTGAAAGGAGAGAAAGAACACATGGTCATAATTTTTTAGGTGCCTTATGCATGATTTGCAACTCGCAGAATCTCAAAGTGAAGGGTTGACCAGCATTTCTGATATGCAGAAGGTATATATTTCTTTTTATTCTTAATGCATGACTTTATATATGTTTCTGATATGCTAACTCTTTTTCTTGTTGCTTAAGAGACTTATTCAATCTGTGGTTGAGTTGATGCCAAATGCTGAGCACAGAATGTGTGCAAGACACAGATGGAGCAACTGAAAACAAAAGTGGATAGGTGAGGAAAAAAAGAAGAAGTTCTGGGCCTATGCAAGAGCTTCATTTGAAGCATATCTCAAAGCTAAGATAGATGAGTTGGCAGAATAGGGTAACAGTAAGATAATTGAGGATTTACTGAAATACTCCAAACAATGTCGTTGTAGAGCATTCTTTAAATAGTGGAGCAAATGGGACTCTGTGGAGAACAACATGTGTGAAACTTTCAGCAGTTGGATCTTGTCTACTAGGCACAAGTCTATCATAACCATGTTAGAAAAGAATATAGTGAAGGTTATGGATAGGATGACTACCATGAGAGAATTTGCAACAAGGTGGATTTATGATGTATCTCTTATGGAAATGGGGTACATAGAGGAACAATCTCAATATGCAGTTAGGCATGAATTTAAATGGAATGGGGACATTGGGTATGATATACAACATAGGGTATACAAACATATCGTTGACTTTGTCAATAGAGAGTGCACATGTAGATCATGGTAGCTCAAAGGAACACCATGCTCCCATGCAATATATGCAATGTTTTTTAGGAAATTTGAGCCTGTTGACTATGTTGTTAACTGGTACAGTAAAGAAACATACCTTGAGGCTTTCAGTTGTTACATTCAGCCATTAACCAACATCGAGATGTGGCCATCAACTCAGAATCCTACTGTTGAGAATCCTGTAATTACTAAAATGCCAGGTAGACCTAAGAAAAATATAAGAAAAGCTCAAGATGAACCTAAAAAGAAGTTTGATAAGAGATCAAGGAAAGGGAAACCAATGACATGCTCTCATTGTAACAGCATGCCATAACAAGAAGGGGTGTCCAATCCTAGTAATGATCACATAATGAATTCATATGTTTTGTGTTTGTGACTTCTATTTTGTTTCTTTAACTCATTTTTTACGAAAATTTCATAAATGACAAGGATCTGGAACTGCTACTACCAGAAATGCTAATGCTACCAAGGGAACAACTCAGTCATCAACTGCTGCAAGTAGATATGGAACTACTGATACCAGAAATACTCAAGCTACTCAAGTTGCTCAAGGAACAACTCAACCATCAGCTGCTGCAAGTAGGTGTGGCCAGCGGCCCGGTACGGTTCGGGACCAATTTTTCTTGTCGGTTCCGATCTGGTCACCGATTGGCAGTGGCACCGGAATCGACCGGTGTTACCATTCCGGTGCCACCGGCACCGGCTACCGTTAGGCCGATTTTTCCGGTCCGGTCGTTTTTTTTATTTTTTTTAATCTTTTTTGTCTTTCATTTAAAGTGATGGATAATTTTTATGTTTTTGAAAATATAACAACAAAATATTACTAACTTTGTATATATATATATATGGAATGTTTAGTTTATTTCAAAGTTCCAACTTAGAATTAAAAAACTTGTAATTTTTTTCCAAACTTTGAATTTGTTTCAAAATTTGAAATTAGATTCAAACCTTGAATCAATTTGACAAGTTCAAACTTTTGAATTAATTTGATACGTTCAAACTTTGAATTAATTTTGTAAAATTAAATTTGAAGTAATTTAGAAACTAGTAATTAATTGTAGTATTTTTGTGAAAAGAATAAATTAAAAAAATAATAAGAAGACAAGAGTTGTGATAGAGTTCCAAGATTTGGAGCAATTTTATTGTATTGTTTAAAACATAAGTAGTGCAATACATACTATATAGCTAAACTTTCAAACTTGTAATTTCAATATTCTAATTTAGAAAATTACATTCTTTTAAACATATTGGCTAATTTTTTTTTATAACCATAGGCTTTTTTTTAGTAACTGGTTGTTGTTGTTCTGGTTCATCATCTTCGTCTTCTTCTTCTTCTTCTTCTTCTTCTTCTTCTTCTTCTTCTTCATTATTGCCAGTTTGACTCCCTTCTTCACTTGTTGTGTCGCCCAAAATTTGATCGAGATATGCGTTGTCTTTTTTCTGAGAAAGTTTTGGTAGTCCAAAGTTTCCTCGCTCTGCTCTGATCCAATCCCTGAATAAAACTCCTGTCTCCATTGCCTCTTCCTTCAACGAATGCCTGTGATCTCCAATTTGAAATCTTCCTTGGCTAAAAGCGCTCTCCGATGTAACTGATGAAGCTTGAATTGTTAATATATCCCGGGCCATTTTTGTAGTATTGAAAACTGCGATTCTTGATTCTTCCTTAATCCAACAAATGATGAGTTCCAAAACTTGTAAGTTTCTTTGGATATTGAATTAAATAGACTTGGAACTCGCTATATTCTTCCCCGTACTCGTCTTATTTTGAAAGCAACTTTTGATCAAGTCCCCCAAAAGTTCTCATCCCTGCATGCCTTTTGCCCATTTGAGAAGAACTTTCACTGATTGACTATATTGGTGCAGTTGGTGTAGCACTATCTGCCCAAGCTCTATACTTTGCAAAAACAGCCACGGTATTTGAAAGAACTTTAGCACAAGCATCTCCTATACTTGGATATCTATTAGTCGCAATTTCAATAGGTTTAATCTCTAAATTTGCATATATTTCTGTAACAAGCCATTCAGTTAACTTAAGTTTAAAAGCAGGATGCAATACAGAAGCAATGTAAAAAAGTTGAGGAATTGCGTAAAAGTATTTTTTAAATTTTTCAATCATAGCCTCTACAGCCACTTTATATACTTCATATTGCCTATATAATTTCAATAATTCAGATATTCCAGCTATATAATATAACATGGTAGGAATAGTTGGATAATATTGTCCAAAAAATCCTAAAGTAGCATGATAAAAGTTTTCTAAAAACTGAAGGAGATGTTTAACAAGGTTCCAATCGTCCTCTTTAAGGTAATAGGTTTCCATAAAAAGCTTATTATACTTTGAGTAATAGGCTCACTATATTAATAAGTGAAAGTCAATACGTCATATAAAATGTTCCATCTAGTACAAACTTTATTTAGGACTCTCCTAATCGGCGTTCCTAATTCTATACATTTTCTTCCTCGTTCTCTTTTTCTTTCTTGATTTTTATTTCTAAATATATAAGCAATAGCTACTTTCACATTTTCAATAATGTGGTTAAACAAGAAAAGACTATCTTTTACTACTAAGTTGTAAATATGACATGCACATCTAACATGAAAAAATTCCTCAAAAGGGGGGTTCAAAATAGGTCTCAAGTTTCTAAGTGCTTCTATATTGTTTGTAACATTATCTACCGTAATACTAAAAACTTTGTTAGTTAAACAATACGTACGATAAATTGATTAAACTTTTTAGAAATATAATTACCCGTGTGTGGTTCATCAACAACTTTATAAGCAATAATACGTTTTTGAAATACCCAATCAGGATCTATCCAATGAACAGTAACTGTAATATAATCACAATTATTAGTGGAACGACCCATATCTATAATAAGACATACTCTTGTGTCAAAGTTATGAAATAAATATCGCAAATAATCTCTATATTCATTCTTAAATTTAATAATATCATTTTTAACAGTAGTTCTTGGAAAACCTTTAAAAGAGGGATTATATGTAGCCTGAATATAACAAACAAAACCAGTAGAAGAAGGAAACTATAAGGTAAACCCTCTACCACAACTAGTTTAGCTATATTTTCCATATCCCTTTGTTTATCATAAGTAAGAATCCCTCCTGTTGTTTGATTAATTTTTGTTTAGGTACCCAAGGATTCATCATGCACTACTTCCCTATGTTCGGTTCCGAAATAAATACCCCCTGCCCGCATACCATTCCTTAGGATGTTTATTTCTTAAGTGGGTCCTAATTTTACCCATCCCACGTCATTACCCCCAGTTTTAAAAACCCATTCCATTCCAAAAAGCTCACATACGACCGTCTGACTTTCAACTTTCTTTTCCACAAATTCCCACACCTCATATCTGTCCTTACGTTTAACCAGGACTCTAGTAAGAAGTACAAGAGGCAAGTCAGACTGAACTTCAAGTGGACTAGCTTAAAATTCATGTGGTTCTTCTAAATTAACCCCAGTTTGATAGTCATATTGTGCTTCTAACATATCATTATCAAGTGGATTATTAGCGCTAACATCATGATAATATTGAGAATCATCTATGTGCTGACTAGAATCAGAAATTTCTTTACCCTTATTTCCCCCAGGACCACGTGCCCGCCCNAAATAAATTGCAAAGAAATATTCAAGAGAATGTCTTATAATTTTTATTATTATGACATTTACAAAAAATGGCAATATCTTTCTTAGTCTTTCTTCTCCCAATGAAATGAGCACAACAAGGTACTAATACCACCATTAAAAGGAAAAAAAACTAAGGAAGATTGCCAAAATACAAGTTACATAATAAAGTAAACAATTATCTTTCTTAGTCTTCCTCCCCCCAATAGAATGAGCACAACAAGGTACTAATACCACCATTAAAAGGGAAAAAAACTAAAAAAGTTACATATTATTCTAAGTATTATCCCTAACAAATCTCATCAATCTTTCAAGGTCCGGAGGACATTCTGTTGGCGGTAATGGACTAGCTTGAAATTCATGTGGTTCTTCTAAATTAACCACAGTTTGATAGTTATATTGTGCTTCTAACATATCATTATGAAGTGGATTGTTAGCGCTAACATCATGATAATATTGAGAATCATCTATGTGTTGACTAGAACAACCAGCAATTCCTTCACGCTTATTTCCCCCACGACCACGTGCCGGCCCCCCTACTAGTTCCAATTGAACCTCTTTGAGACATAATTATAGTAAATAAAATAAATATATGACAAAAAAATTATAAAAGAGTAGGAAGTAGGAATGACCAACCAAATATAGTTGAATAATTGGGATGAAGTTAAAACTTAAACCTTCACTTCAATTAATAAGTTGAATACTTAATAATCGAAAAACTTCAACAAATAGACAAATTGATATTTCAACCAACTAGCGCCTCCAATTTACCCAATACTTCACCAAATAGCCAAATATAACTTTGATAGCAACTCCAATTAAAACTTGATAAAGTATCAAATTGTATAATTTTAACAAGTAGCCAAAGTAGCAAAATAGCAATATTGTAGAGAATTAGAGAGAATTAGAGAGAATTGGATGATTTGTGTGAAAATTATGATGAAATAATGGGGTATTTATAGAAAACAAATAGTTAGGGGTGGTTATGGGATGAAAATGACCGTTTTTAGCGGTTGGGCAACGGCTAGGAGGTCAAAAGAGCTGTTGCAAATGGCTAAAAACGAGCAGAATTTTTTTTTTTGGACCGGTCCGGTCCGGCCGGTTCCGGTTCCGGTTCCGGTTCCGGTTCCGGTTCCGGTTCCGGTTCCGGTTCCGGTTCCGGTTCCGGTTCCGGTTCCGGTTCCGGTCCGTCCTTTTTTTAACGGACGAATCGTACCGCTACCGGGGCCAAATTGCGCAAGTTATGATCCGTTTTTTACTGGTCCGGACTGGTTTTCGGTCCAAATCCAGTCCGGTTAGGTGGAAACCGGACCACTAGCCAGCCTTAGTTGCAAGTGGATCTGGAACTGCTGACACCACAAATACTCAACTATCAGCTACTTCAAGTGCATCGGTAAGTATTCATTTTTTACTTTAGTTAAACTGTAACTCAACCATCATTTTTTACATTATTAGATAGTAACTTATCCCATATCAAGATACTAGGAGTATGAGATCAAGGACTTCTGAGGATATTTTATCTAGTGTTAGAGGAAGATCAAAAGCTACTAGACTTCGAGGAAGACCAAGAACTGCTGAATTTGGCATCTTGTTTAGTGATTCAGGGACGATAACAGAAATTGTAAGTGATTTGGATTTGGAGTTTTATTTACAGATTAGTAGTTTGGGTGGTAATTTGACTTTCTATGCCGCGTGGATCAAGAGATAGGGTACTTAATATTCCTACAAAAATAGTGGATGCTACTCAGACCAATATTGATCTTGGATACAGTGCACCTAGACTAAGGTGGCAAGGAAGAAATGCAATAACACAAAGGTAACTTCAACAATAGTTGAGGAGAAGACAAACTCAAGCAAGCCTTACCCAACCTCAAGTCCACTCCTCATCTCAACGAAGCCAACTGCCATGTCCCAACTTGCGCCAATCTTAGCAAAACATCAACCATTCTCAACCATAATGGTCTGTTGAATGTATGTTTTTGTGATAGCTTAAGTCTGTTAGTTGCAAAACCTAATTTGTAGGTAATTTGTAGGTTATTTATGGATATTTAAGCATGGCTTTTATTTTGGCACAATGTTTAAACTATTTCTGCTACTAGACAACTTTCAGTAGCTAATTTTGTCAATCAAGATGGCTGATCGAACTTGGTTGTTTATATATGTCTTCTTGTTTATGTCAAACATTGTTTAAGTATGGCTTGTTCATTCCACAAAAGTTCACTTACATTTTATCATTTTCATTGTACATAGTGTTATGAAAAAACATACCATATCCGTTAATAACTAACTAGATTAAGAAGGAAATTACAATGATTAGTGCTAATACAACAACTGAAGTTACAATGATCTTCACCATCTTCCTACGGTGCAGTCGATCTCTCTATCTAATTCTTGATAACAGCCCTGGCATCACTTTGTGTATAGTGATCTGGAAGAGGTGGGTCAGACCACCTAAAAAATTACAACAATTGCTTCGACCATAATTTGAGCACCCATAAAACCTTCTTCCTTGATTTGTTGGCTTCCAAGTGATGCATAACTTAGCTTCAACTCCATAATAACAAAATATACGACTTTCCAACATTTTCTTGGTCTGTAAAAAGGAAAAAATTAGAAATGGAGCTTCAGATTTTATAAAATGGATGAGTAAGGTATTTTAGAAGGAATGAAAAAGAACCCACTTAAATACAACCCATTTTGTACCGTTGGGCGTTGTTAATAGAGCTTTCACACTCCTGTGCCTCGTGTTCTTCATGCAGCCTGCTGATTAGCACCAACTGACGCCAACGGTCAGATGTGTTTATTAGTTAAAGGAAAAATAAGTTCGAGTGTTCAAATTGAAAATTTAAAAGTTAATGTATCGGCTTTTAAAAACCCTACAAGTTTGGATGGCCAAAAAGCCATTCCGCCTAGAATAACTAACAAAGTAGTAAGATAATAAAATTATAGAGCTTGATTGTGTTAGAATATATGCACAACGCTAGAGGGGGGGTGAATAGCGTTTTAAGGAACAATTACAAATTTTCGCAATATAGATATGGAATTGAAAATGTAAGTGCAAAAATAAGATTGCAAGAATTAAATTGCGGAATATAAATAAAAAAGCGTATACACGATGTATAGTGGTTCACTACAACTTGTAGCTAGTCCACTCCTCAAGATCACACTTGAGTATTTCACTATCTCTGTCAAGCTTACGGGTGCTCAACAAACCGTTACAACACAAAGACTTGATCACACAAGCTTTGCAAAACAACCACGAACACTTGAATCCCACAAGCTTCATGAAACAAGGAAGACACTCTTCCTAACAACAAGGGACAACTTCTCTTAAGTGTATGACAACACAAATTTCACTCAAAGTACAACTCTCTCAAGAGTAGATGAAGTGAAGAAAATTTAAGCTCAAGAACACAACTTATCACTTCAAGAAATGACTCAAAAATTAGCTCAATAGAGTATGAAAACTTGAAGCAATTTATCTTATCGAATTGGATAATGTGTTGTGTTGAAATGAGGTTTATGAGGGTGTATTTATAACCCCAAAACCCCATATTTCCGTTGGGGGTCTTGCCAAGCTTCTCCCAAGCTTAAACAAGGTTTTTGGGCATTCAAAAATTCTGCCCGTTTGTCAAGACATTGATGTCTACATCGATGTTTAACAAACTAGCCGTTAAGCCCAACGGATAGGCAGACAATGTCCACCTCTTGCTGGAAATTTTTCAGCTCCGAAAATTGTTTAGCCAAATTGTTATTTTGTAAAACCAATTGTTTTGAAAAATGATTTAATGAGTGTTTGAAATCATTTTAAAACTTTGAGCCAAGTTCTTAAAGACGATAAATAATTCAAACACATTTAAACTCAAAATACAATTAAGACTGAATGACGACTTCTTCAGTCTTCAATCTTTTTGCTTCATCAACTTGTACCATGCATCGAATTCTAGTTTCTTGAAAGCTCGACTTGTGTAGTAACAAAGTCCATAGCAATCTCAGTAGTTTGTCCATGATGGTTTGTCAATTATCAAAACTTATAACAAGACGCAAAGTCGTTAGTTAAGGTTTCATAAACAAGAATGCATTTTCCAACAATTTTTCCCTTTTTGATAATGACAAGCAAGAACCGGGATATGCATTCTTTTAGCAAAAAGATTTTGATATTGATACCAATTGTTATAAAATATACTAATTGTTTAAAGGAACAAGATTAATACTTGTAGAGAGATACCAATTGTTAAAACAAACCAAGTATAATTAAAAATTAATACTTGTAGAGATAATTTCCTTTTTAACAAATAGACATATCTTCCCCCATTTCCCTTTCTAACAATGTTAAAAATTAAAGACAATATCAAATTTTTAATAATGAATATTCCCCCTCAATTTATGCTTCCCCCTTAATATAAGCATATAAGCATATTAATTTTCTTTATATATCTTCCCCCTTTTGGCATTAGCAAAATGACGTATAAGAAAAATCGATTTCATTAATAAATATGCAAAGGAGTACAAAGCATTGATAATATTAAAAGATTAACAAGAGGAAAAAAAATTGAAATCTAATCGGAATCGTCGTCTGCCTCATGGCGTCTCATATAAGCTATAAAATCGGCGTCGAGTGTATCAACTTTTTCTGTGAGTTTGTCTAGCTTGACGTTAATTGACTCAAGCATCACAAAAGAAGAGGAAGCCGATTCTGGAGTACTTTGTTGACGAGGGTCCGAGCTTCTTCGGAATGATGTGTCTGATACCGATAAAATTTTGGTTGCTTTGGTTATAGGACCAATGTTCACCGTAACCCCAAAATATTTGAGGATTTTCATCACTAAAAATGCATAAAGGAGTGCTTCCCCCTCACGAATTGCGTCAAACATGTGTATCATGATAAATTTTGGCCAATTTATCCTCGCGTTATGCAATATGGCATGCATTATTTTTACATCTTCCGCCGAGATAATAGTGTGGGAGAATTTTCTCGTCTTCAAAATGTGAGTAATGATGTAGAAGAGTAACCTGTGCTCTTCATTCATGTCTGTGATGGTTGGGTGGCGATTTGATCGGTGTAAATGCCCGACACCCATCAGGGCCAAAAATGGTGCCTCGTCAAAGGCAGTGCCTTGAACTCCAGTGTAGTTAACTATGTCTTCTCCATCAGTGAGAAGGCCTGTGATTTCTGAAAGTATTTCACAGGAGAGAAATATTTTCGTACCATTTATGGAAGAGAAGAGATTACCGTCAATTTGACGAAGATTGGAGTAAAAAGCACGAATTAAGTCTTCGTGAATGAACTCCTGTCGCTTGCTTACAATGCCTAAGAGGTGTGTTGATCTTAGAGCATTATAAAGATTATGAAATCCTTTAGTATCATAATAAACTTGCCTCACAAATCTCGGAGGTAAGATTTCTCTTCTTTCAAAATTGTCACGGAAGTTTTGAAGTTCATTCCGTGATGCAAACCAGAGATAAGAACCGTCTTTGTATTTTGCGGCATTCTTAGGAATTGGATTGCTTGAAGAAGAAGAAGCCATTGATAGTTTGGAATAGAATGAGAAGAAGATGAATGCAAGAAGGAGAATTATGATCTTTATGGATGAATTTGTGTGTGTGGGAGAGGAGTATGAAGGCCTATTTATAGGTTTTTCAAGAAATATGTCCGTTGGGGGTAATTTGGTCATTTAAGGACCCTCCAACGGATATAAAACGGTCAGATTTTTCAAAAATTTAAAGCAGACATTGATGTCTTTGTTAAGGCAGACATCGATGTCTGGAGCTCTCTAGAATTTGGTCGATTTCCAGTGACGTTCAGACATCGATGTCTGTGTATTTACAGACATCGATGTCCTGAGCTCTCTGGAATTTTTTGTGTAATTCCAGTAGTGTTTGGACATCGAAGTAAACATCAATGTTTGAGCGTTGAAGTGAATATTTTTAACATTATGGACGAATATTTATGCAAAATAAGTTCCCCCTTACTTGTTAAATCATCCAAATGATGAGGAGAACCTGCAAAACAAAGTAAACGTCTCCGACGCTCAAATTAGTACTGTTCAAATTAAAAAAATAATTATGCATACACACCCAATTAGATCAATGTTGAGTCTAGAATTCCAAGCTCGCTTCGAATTCTAAAGAATGACTCGTTCTCTAAAGGTTTGGTAAATATGTCCGCCAATTGGCTACGAGTTTCGACAAACTCAATTTCGACATCCCTTTTTGAGAACATGATCTCTTATGAAATGATGCCTCATTTCAATGTGCTTGATTCTCGAATGAAGAACGGGATTCTTCGTGAGACAAATGGCACTAGTATTGTCACATCTAATTGGAATGTGATCAAGACGTAGGCCGTAATCCACAAGTTGTTGTTTTATCCAAAGGATTTGCGTGCAACAACTTCCAGCGGCTACATATTCCGCTTCAGTGGTGGATAAATCAACACTGACTTGTTTCTTGCTAAACCAAGAAACTAACGAGCTACCTAGCATGTGGCAAGTGCCACTAGTGCTTTTCCTATCCAATTTGCAGCCTGCAAAGTCGGAGTCGGAATAGCCAATAAGTTGGCAGGATGAACCCTTGGGATACTAAAGTCCCACGTTCATTGTGCCGATGAGATATTTCATTATCCGTTTGACTGCGCTCAAATGCGAGTCTTTCGGACAAGATTGATATCTTGCACACAAGCATACACTAAACATTATATCAGGACGACTAGCAGTAAGGTAAAGTAGAGATCCGATCATACCTCGGTATTTCTTGACATCTACTTCTTTACCTTTTTCATCTTTGTCAAGGCTTCCAGACGTGCTCATAGGAGTAGGCATTACTTTGGCGTTGATCATCTCAAATCGCTTAAGCAGTTCCTTGCAGTACTTTGATTGGCAGATGAAAGTTCCCTCTTTCATTTGCTTTACCTGTAAGCCCAAGAAGAAGTTGAGCTCACCCATCATAGACATTTCGAACTCCTCTGTCATGAGCTTGGAAAATTCCTTACACAAAGATTCATTAGTAGCACCGAATATAATGTCGTCTACATAAATTTGTACTAAAAGGATGTTGTTATTTTTTTTCATTATGAACAGAGTGGTGTCGACCTTTCCTCTTTGGAATCCATTTTCCAAAAGAAACTTACTCAATCTCTCGTACCAAGCTCGGGGAGCTTGTTTAAGACCGTAGAGAGCCTTTTTGAGTTTAAATACGTGATTTGGAAACTCAAAGTTCTCAAACCCTGGTGGTTGGTCGACGTATACTTCCTCTTGGATAACACCATTGAGGAATGCACTCTTAACATCCATTTGATATAATTTAAAATTCATAGAAGAAGCAAAAGCAAGAAGTAAACGAATAGCTTCTAGTCGTGCGACGGGTGCATACGTCTCTTCATAATCTATTCCTTCTTATTGATTGTAGCTTTTGGATACTAACCTAGCTTTGTTTCTAGTGATTATACCATTTTCATCTAGCTTATTTCGAAAAACCCATTCCGTACCAATTATTGTATGGTCATTAGGTTTTGGCACCAATTCCCAAACATCATTTCGTTTGAATTGGTTAAGCTCCTCTTGCATTGCCAAAGTCCAATGTTCATCATTAATTGCGTCAAAAATGATTTTTGGTTCTATTTGAGAAACAAAAGCCATATGTGTGATTGTGTTCCTAAGAGTGTTTCGAGTACTTTACCCCTTGGTTGATATCACCAATTACCTTGTAATTGGATGATATCTGGAAGTTCTCCACTCGTTAAGAAGTTCATCTTGCTCATTGTTTTGATCCTCTTGAGGTCTTTCACCATCATCTGTTTTTGTATGGCTTGGACCTTCATCATCAAGACGGATTCCTTCCAATGAATCTGCAAGATCATCACAAAAATCCTTTCTCGGCAACCGAGAGTCATTTTCGGCAAATACCACGTGTGGTGATTCCTCAACAGTTAAATTTTGTTTATTAAATATCCTATATGCTTTACTACGCAGAGAATATCTAAGGAATATGCCTTCGTCCGATTTAGCATCGAACTTTCCTAAATTATCCTTCCCGTTATTATGCACAAAACATTTACAACCAAATACGCGAAGGTGGGAAAGGTTGGGCTTTCTACCTTTAAACAATTCATAAGGGGTCTTCATAAGTATTGGCCTAATTACTACACGATTTAAAACATAACTAGCAGTACTTATAGCGTCGGCCCAAAAATACTTAGGAATTTTAGCCTCATTAATCATAGTTCTAGCCATCTCTTCAAGAGATCTATTCTTACGTTCCACCACTCCATTTTGTTGTGGTGTGCGTGGGGATGAGAAATTATGATCAATTCCGAGTTCATCGCAAAAGACATCAAATTCGTCTTTATCGAACTCTCCCCCATGATCGCTTCTAATTGCAACAATGTTACAATTCATTTCATTTTGAACTTTTTCGCAAACTTACTAAACACATAAAATGCCTCATTTTTATGAGAAAAAAATAAGGTCCATGTTATCAACAATAACAAAGACATAATAGTTACCACCAAAACTCTTTATCCTAGAAGGTCCAATGAGATCCATGTGTAAAAGTTGTAAGGGTCTAGTCGTAGATACCACATTCTTAGACTTAAAAGACGACCTTACTTGTTTCCCTTTTTGACATGCATCACAAATAGAATCCTTTTCAAACTTAATTTTTGGAATACCAATTACTAAGTCTTTAGAAATCAATTTATTTAAATGACTCATATTGATGTGAGCCATTCTACGATGCCACAACCAAGTATCTTCTTCTTTACTCAAGACATTTAGCAATTTTCGAAGTACTTTCTAAATCTACCATATAAATATTGTCAATTCTATCGCCTTGTAGAATAACCTCATTGTTATTAAGGCGTTCTACAGTGCAATATTTTGAATTGAAGGTCACACGATTTCCCTTGTCACATAATTGACTTATGCTCAAGAGATTATGTTTGAGACCTTTTACTAACAAAACATCATCAATAGAGGAAGAGGAGTTTTTACCTACCGAACCGATGCCGATAATTTTCCCTTTGTTATTGTCACCAAAGATGACATTTCCTCCTTTTGTTGGTTTGATGTTTGTGAATTTGGATGCATCTCCGATCATGTGCTTGGAGCATCCGCTATCAAGATACCAAAGTATACTTGATGCCTTCAAGCACACCTACAATCAATTTAATGACAGGATTTAGGTACCCAAACCATTTTGGGTCCTTTCGGGTTAGTTGCAGATGCATATATATTATTTGTAGAAAAATGCCTATATTTCATATAACATACAGGCACAATATGTCCTAATCTATTACAGTAGTGACAAACAACATTTGGATTCCACATGTAAGGAGGAGCATGATTAGTACTAGGTTTATGAAAATCGTAACGAGTTCTAGGCTTATCATAATAAGTACTAGGCTTATGAAAATGTTGCCTAGGTTGGACTCCATTATTTCTATTGGAAATACTACATGGTTTTTCGCAGTATTCACGGGTCGCTTATTTAATTGAGTTCTATACCTAGTGTTTTTCTTCCTAGGTAGTTTAACACTAGAAGTACTAGGTGGTTTACTAGTTTTCGTAAACCCTATTCCTTGTTTACTACATGCACATGATCAATAAGAAGGTTCAAATCCTTTTGAGGCTTATTAAATTTACAAAGAGAGGCTTCTAATTTTTCTATGTGAGCCTTATGGGATTTACAAGAATTACAAGGACTAATAAAACTCTCGGGTTTATCGGCGCTTCTTTTCCCGAGAATTTATTTTCTTCCCTAAGTTTCTCATTTTCCTTAGACAACCTTTCTATTTCTTTTTCGGAATCTAAGGCATTCTTTTTCAAGGATTTATTTTTATTATTTATGCCTACAAATTCATTATACAATTCTTCAAAAGCTTTTTGAAGTTCTTCAAAAGAATGAGAAGTTTCAAAAATAGTTGTACTAACCTCGTTACTCTCTTTTGGAGTATCCTCGATGGCCATTAGACAGAGGTTTGCAACTTCATCTTCGTCGCTTGACTCATTGCCCGAGTCGTCATCTTCCCATGACATAAAAGCCCTTTGTTTGTTGTGAGGCTTTTTCTTCTCCGCTTTTGCATTTGGGCAGTTAGGTTTGATGTGCCCAGTTTCTCCACATCCGAAGCACGTTGGAGGTTTTTGCTTCTTATTCCTTTGCTCTCTTCTCATGAATTTATGAAATTTTTTGATTACCATTCCATACTCTTCATCTTCACTGCTAGAGTCCTTGGACTCTTTTGCTTCCACTGTTGATGCCTTGAGAGCTAGAATTTTCTTTTTCTTTTCCTCACCAGAGACATTAGATTTATTCAGGTGAGTAGTTTCGTATGTAATAAGATTACCTCTTAACCCATCATAGGTTACTGTCGTGGAGGCGGTAGATTCTTGGATTGCATCTACCTTTGATTGCCATTCCGGTTTGAGACTCCGGAGAATTTTTCTGACGATCTCTTCCTCGAAAAATACTTTTCCAAGTGCATCTAGATCGTTTATGATGTTTGAAAACCGTTCAAAGGTTTTCTCAATGTTCTCATCATCCTTCATCCTGAACAATTCATATTCATGGGTTAGAAGGTCTATTTTAGCTTTTCGAACTTGGGACGTACCTTCATAGGTGATTTGCAATTTGTCCCACATTTCCTTTGCAGTTCTGCATCTTGAGATTTCCCGATAGTCATCCGGATTTACTGCACAATACAGCATGTTTATAGCCCTGGCATAAGCTTCACGCCTTTTAAAATCATCATCTGTGTATTCGCTTTCAGGTTTCGGAACCACAAGTTCACCTTCCTTTTTGGTGATGGTTTCTTCACCTTATTCTATGACTAGCCATAGTCTGAAATCAGTGGATTGTACGTATATTCTCATACGTTCCTTCCAGTAAGTGTAGCTTGTCCCATCAAAGAGAGGAGGTCTCGATGTGGACTGTCCTTCACTCAGCCCTGCATATACATTTCTAAAAGCAGCCATTTTCATCGTTTCTCTACCGGTTAAGGATTAAAGAGAATTAGGCTTTGATACCAATTGTTAGAATATATGCACAACGCTAGAGGAGGGGTGAATAGCGTTTTAAGAAACAATTACAAATTTTCGCAATATAGATATGAAATTGAAGATGTAAGTGTGAAAATAAGACTGCGAGAATTAAGTTGCGGAATGTAGATAGAAAGCGTACACACGATGTATAGTGGTTCACTACAACTTGTAGCTAGTCCACTCCTCAAGATCACACATGAGTATTTCACTATCTCTGTCAAGCTTATGGGTGCTTAACAAACCATTACAACACAAAGGCTTGATCACACAAGCTTTGCACAACAACCACGAACACTTGACTCACAAGCTCCGTGAACAACAAGGAAGACGCTCTTCCTTACAACAACAAGGGACAACTTCCCTCAAGTGTATGACATCACAAGTTTCACTCGAATTACAACTCTCTCAAGAGTAGATGAAGTGAAGAAAATTTAAGCTCAAGAACACAACTTATAACTTCAAGAAATGGCTCAAAATTTAGCTCAAAAGAGTATGAAAACTTGAAGCAATTAATCTCTTGATTTTGGATAATGTGTTGTGTTGAAATGAGGTTTATAAGGGTGTATTTATAACCCCAAAACCCCATATTTCCGTTGGGGGTATTGCCAAGCTTCTCCCAAGCTTAAACAAGGCTTTTGGGCATTCAAAAATTCTGCCCGTTTGCCAAGACATCGATGTCTAAAAACTAGCCTTTTAAGCCCAACGGATAGGCAGACACGATGTCCGCCTCTTGCTAGAAATTTTCCAGCTCCGAAAATTGTTTAGCCAAATTGTTATTTTATAAAACCAATTGTTTTGAAAAATGATTTAATGAGTGTTTGAAATCGTTTTAAAACTTTGAGCCAAGTTCTTAAAGACGATAAATAATTCAAACACATTTAAACTCAATATACAATTAAGACTGAATGACGACTTCTTCAGTCTTCAATCTTTTTGCTTCATCAACTTGTACCATGCATCGACTCCTAGTTTCTTGAAAGCTCGACTTGTAGTCACAACAAAGTCCATAGCAATCTCAGTAGTTTGTCCATGATGGTTTGTCGATTATCAAAACCTATAACAAGACACAAAGTCGTTAGTTAAGGTTTCATAAACAAAAATACATTTTCCAACAATTTCTTCATAAGCTTCGTCGACATCCGGTTGTGATTCTGCAAGTCCGAAATTTCTTCTTTCCGAACGAATCCAATCTCGGAAGAGTACTGCTTTTTCCAAGCTATCCCTCATGGACGCTCTATGATCACCGAGTTGAAGTCTCGCTTGACTGAAAGCGCTCTCGGATGCCACCGTTGAAGCTTGTACAGTCAATATATCTCAAGCCATCCTTGAAAGAATCGGATAATATTTTTGTTTGTCCTTCCACCATTCCAAAACGTCGAAGGAGCCGTCGGGATTCTCTGATTCAAGTGCCCGCGACAAATAAACTTGAAGCTCGTTTAGTTGTGAACTATCCCCAACATTCCCACCTTGGGAACCCCTGAACTCCGTCCAAGCACTGAGGGCGACACTTATTTTCCGCGACAAATCAGTCTTGATAAATGTCACCGCGACCTACACGAGAATTGTATGTTGCGGTAATCGGGTTTCTATATTCGTATGCAACTACAAGACTTTCGTACATGTAG